>KN882535.1:92502-102811 GCA_000934455.1 Apostichopus parvimensis
GATCCCATATAGATTCAATATATTCCTGCAGGGTGTGTATATGGTGATAAGATAGATTCAATATATTCCTGCTGGGTGTTTATATGGTGATAAATCCCATATAGATTCACAATATTCCTGCAGGGTGTTTATATGGTGATATAACCCATATAGATTTAATATATCTCTGCAGGGTGTTTATATGGTGATTGATCCCATATAGATTCAATATATTCCTGCAGGGTGTGTATATGGTGATGGAACCCATATAGAATTAGTATTAATCGGCCTGTCGGATCTCCCTCAGAAAACAAGAAGCACAGTGCAGGCGCGTAGCCAAGGGGGGGCGGGCGAAGGGGGCAGCCGCCCCCCCCTTGAGCATTTTTTTTTAATGTTTTTATGATATCGCTAGTAATTTCAAAAGAGAAAATGCTAAGATGCAACTTACAAGGCCTGGGAAGTGCCATTTCCAGCGATCTGGGAGGCTTTTTCAGCCAAAATTTACTTGTACGCTTCGCGCCAACTAATGGTGGCGCTACGCTTAGAAAGTATGCAATGCCGTATCTACGGCTCTGAAAATTTTTCTACATTTTCGCCCCCCCCCCCCCTTGACAAATTCCTTTCTACGCGCCTGGCACAGTGGGAATATTTTAGCAATTTTGGGGTCTTTTTTGTTTGTTTGTATGTTTGTTTGTTTTTGTGACATGGTTGTTGAAGTAGAGAGATTTGAAAAATTCTTGGATGAAACAGCTGTCATATTAGTTGCGGTTGCAGTATGTTAAACTTTCACGGCTCACCACTTCTTCCTCCAAATCTAAAGGGTTATGGTGAGTAAATTTGTACGTACCATAATAATACAAGTCATCAGCTGTCTTATAGTGTCTATGACACCCTCGCCTTATCGGATAGTTGACACTTGCAAAAAGTCACTTCAGTGGATACGTTTTGGAATCTTTTCCGTGGATGAATGTTTATTATTCTAGTTAACCCAGTCCTACGAACTACGTAACTTGTCCAGACGGACTACTTTCAACGTGACAGTACTTTAATAAAGCGTCCGCTTTTCTCCCTCTATCGAGGGCGACATTTAAGAATAAAAAGATCAAATATGTCTCGTGCACCAATGAAGGAACTGCCGTCTATTGGAATACGGGCTACACTTCGGCCGAGGTTACGGTTAGCTGATCTTACCTTACGGGTTTATTGAAAGTTCGGAGAGCGAAAGCCTAGAAATTACACAGATTTGATTACTTCAAATAATGATGAAAAGTTCCAGTTGATTTTCTGTTGATTTATTCTCTTCTTCTTCTCTCAAATTGATATTGAATTATGGTAAAATAAAATTAAACTCAAGCGATAAATTAGACGGCCGCTGCTGCAACAAATTGTGAGACCAAAACGATTCATGTGATTATTCAGATCAGCTAAGCATGTGCACATACGAAGTCGCCATATTAGTCGATCATTTTTCATTGGTCGAATAACAACATACCATAATATATTACTATAAATTAGCACACTACTCCAAAGAGCCAATCAAAAGTGTCGTCATGAAATGTAATGGGCTGGGTCTATATTACTTAACGTGACACATTAAAAAGCTGCAATTTTATCATTTTGAAAAACACAACTATATAGCCCTCAAATTTTAGGAAAAGAAGAAGAAGAAGAAGAAGAAGAAGAAGAACTTGAGATTGCTTAAAGTGCGATATATAAATATCATAACAGAAGGTAAGTACGGAGTAATTTGTCCTAGAAGGTGAACATTACTTAGAGAGAAACTCTAACATTTCCATGTTAATTTACCAACTTTGTTGTGTAGAAGCTTATTTTATTGCTTCTAATAGCGTAACAAAAAAATCCAAATTTATAAAGGTTTCAACTTTTGCTAAAGTCATTTGAAACTTGACTTATCAAAGTGGATGAATATCATGAAATGAAGTATCATGAGGATTCATAATGCAGTTAATGTAATAAAATGGTGACATCTTTAGTACAAATTACCAAAATCAGTAAAAGAAGCTGCGTTCATCCATGTTCAACGAAATTGTTTCCTACAGCCCTATCAATATCCTATAGCTACAGGAATTGTGAGTGAAAAATCAATGACGGTCAACAGGTGTGGGAGGAAGGCAGATTTCTTTTCTCTAGGGCAGCCTCCGTTCAATTGTCTTGTTCTATAATTGTCTTGCTCTATAACATTCTTTTAATACCGTATTGTATAGAGTCAGAAGAGCTAGATTCAGCTCATGAAAAGAAATCTGCATACCAGATTAGGTACATATTCAATTGTGAAATACAGATTTGATTCTCCATTCGTTGACCCCTATATACCGATATATTCTATAAGTTCCAAGAAATTAAATGAGACATCCAAACTTCATTACTCTATGTAATAGAGATAACAATTATGAAACAACGTCACACAGACAGGTAAGAAAACTATTTCTCCATTTGGGAGATATCACAGATTTAATATTTTTTTTCACATGCAATACGAAGACTTGATCAAGCCTAAATATATCATCATGGAGCCACGTTTGCTTCAAGTCTTTGTTTATGTTTTACATTATTTTTGGCATTTTGGTTGATTTTTTTATTATGATTTATCCAGATTTACAGAATGACAACGCACAGACAAGACTATTAATGTAGGATATTCACAAAACGGTACAAGACTTTTCTCAGCTGTTTCGAGGACTTGTTCTTCATAAAGATCTATGTCATGCAAAGATACAGGTAAATGTATGTATGGGAATGTATGTATGATTTCCCTTTATTTTTTACCTTTTTGGTACGGTCCCTTATCTACCAACAACGAGAAAATAACTTTTGTCGCCAACTTAGCAAGCAAAGAAGTTTCACAAGATCAGCTAAAGATTTTATATAGCGCATAAAACGCTAAAATCATGACTGCTATACTTCCTACCAGAGATATGTTACAACTTCGAATGCACTTGATTCTTGACTTCTTGCTTAAAGCGAAGCCGGACTGATTTGTCTTTTGTTTTTACCGCAATAGGAATATATATTTTCATGTATGACAGATAAGGTACACGCAAAAAATTTGTGATAGTCCAGTATGATTCTTCATTCATTCTTTCCATAATCGCTATATCTTGTTAAAAACACTATAATAGTTCCCTGTCGTTAAATGTAAATTAACATCATGGCCTATGTCTGCGTCATACTTTGCTCGTTCAATTTTCTGTCTGTGATGCAGGTTAACTCATAATTTAGTAGTACCGGGAGAGAAATATATTCCGACGGTCGAGCTCGATCAATAATGGCGATCTCTCTTTGGGGGCTGTGTCTGATTGGTTTCGTAATGACGGTGGTGTTTGCGGTACTCTTCGGCTTCGGTACTACAGAGATGTGTGAGCTAACGGCTAAATTCCTCCCAGAGAAGGATTATTCCGAGAATTCACAAAGACTGAGACATTCTAATCTCAGCAGTAGCGAAGTCTAAATTTGTAAATATACTTGAAATGTTACCGCGCAATCCGCCAAAAAAAAAAATTGCCTGTACAGAGTCTAGAATTTTTATGTGTTGACTATTATTCTATGTAATCCATTTTGGAAATGGCTAAAGTTGCTTTGGATGACAGTCTTGGATATTATAATACTTGTGAAATATTTGTTAATGAACCAATCAGCGCAGCACTTACACCATCATAAGCAAATTAAGGGAAATAAATCGCATCCTGAATGCAGTACATGTGAGAGAGCCATGTGCGACCGTGTAGGAGATAAGTTTTGCATGGCGCTCTTCATGAATAGTGAATATAAGTAGTTACAGTACACAATGTAGACTGCTCCTGAATGATTCTTTTACCCCTGATCATGTGTATGTATTCCGTTCTCAAGTGACTCGTGATAACTAAATGGAACTAACAACGACATGATGCAGTCTACATGTAGGGCAGACTTCGTGCCCAGACTCTATGTTTGGTGAAAATTCTTCAAAAGCCAGTTGGTACAAGAAATACGTGTAGAACCTACTACTACGTAGCCACAATATTCCATTTTGGTGGGCAGAGATAGTATAGCCTTGTACCGTGCTGCGGGCTAGCCCCACCCCCCCCCCCTACACACACCTCTGCGTCATGTTATCTCGAAAGGGCTTAGTGTCCTACAACTATACAGGGCTTACAGCAAAAAACAACAACAAAAAATAAGTTTTTCACGCTTAGTTGCCAACCGTCTTTAATTATTGGCATTTCCTCAGTCAAAATCACCTCGATACACCATTATAACGGAGAGAGGAAGGGCGGGCCAGGGTGAGCTAGGGGGTTGAGGTTGGAGATGTTTTCATTATTGTTATAAATCTGCATAATTGTTTTTCACTGATATAATAAAGACCCTTCCACAATTGCAGATGTTAAGTTTGATAGAGTCATGTTGATCCTATCTACCAATGATAAAACAGATTCCCTTCACCGTGTTGAGTTACTTGTCATGTTGAGTTACTTGTTATGTTGAGTTACTTGTCATGTTGCATTATAATTTCGAATTTAAAGGGAAATAAAATAGGGCTTGGTATATATTCAAAATGAGACGTCAGAGAGACTGATAGTCATGTAGAGAACACGTGATACGAATATCGTATACGGTTCGAATGAAACTAGAGTAGCAATGCTGCAGAATCCCACTGCTACTGCTGTGTTTGTACGTAGATGCACAGTAGTGCCGCGAGGTATTGTATAGATGGAAGTCATTTAAGGCATGTTCGTTGTAAGACATTTTTTTAGTTATAAAACCTTATCCTCAAAGTCAAAAGCAGCAAACTCCAGGCTTCATGGGTAGGTGAATTATCTGTATCTTGCAGCTAGAGGTATATCTCGTCACATTATCCCATTCTGTTACATAGTTATTCTGTCAAGTGTGTCAGTAGCTCCTTGGTCAGTTCTAAACGTGGTACCTAGTGGTAGCGTCTTCCTTTGTTTACCTCATCACACCTAACTATGCTTGTGGGCATTGATATGAATCAGCAACCATGTAAGGTGGTTGATAATGTCATAAACCTGTGTGTGCTTCATGCTACGGAAATGCCTCTGAATTTGTCTCTCACGTTATTGCACCATGCAAGACTAAGTTACTTGCCTGAACAATATAGTTCCAAGTTACAAAGGTTTGGTAAGAAATACCCAGCAAAAAGGATGGACTATGTTGCCGTCAAACATTACAACATTGCAGTACATTTTGGACGTATTGAAACAAAATGTCTAAACCAATAATGTGTAGATCGCAAAAAGATGAAAGAATGAATACAGGTAAACCGATAGGTTACTCTCTTTGTAAAAGGTAACTAATATGCATGGTAGAGGTTACCTCACTACCATAAGACGTGGCCAATGCTGCAGTTTAAAGAGCCTACACTACGATGGAGCGTCGACTGCCAGGACAACACCATTCCATCTATTTGAGATCATGTAAATTATTGATACCATTTGCATCAGAAAATACACAGATTGTTATTTCTATTCATTCCAATAAAATTGCCAGGTAGGTTTCAGTTTATTTCAAAGCATGTGAAAGAGAAAGCAATGAATGGAAAACTTTGTAACCTTTGTCTTGCAAATTTATTATCTTATTGTATCGGTCCTATAGTGATACAGTCTCATTTCAATCTATTTTGAAAGTTACTACTTGATGAAAGAAAATCAAAATAAAACAAAAGTGTGTACGTTTCAAAACATCATATACCGACTTTGAAGACTGATGATGTAGTGTGCAGTTTATCTGCATTCGAGTTTTCTCTAAGCCATAAAATATGACTATTAATCTAAAAATAAATCTAATTGTCAAAAATGTGATGTATCATGGAATACGTAAATTCTGAACTCTATAGTTCATGGAAATCGAGGTTGGTGTTAACCTCGCCTGATAGAGATGTTCCAATTCCAATGGTGGAGGACGAGTACTTGTTACATCTCACAATTTCATTATTAGGATGCGTAGGTTTTATTAAATCGTTCCATTAATGATTTTGAGTAAATGTTGTATAATACACAGGCAAACAGCTTCTCACATCTCTTCTTCATTCACAGAAAACAAGAGAGGAATCTAACTTTCCATGTCACAGTTGTACATTTCTTATATAAACTACTTTAAAAACCTTAGAAGAATTCTCGAGATCCGGATATCAAATATCCCAACTCGATAAATGAATCATTAAAGCAATATTACCTATCAAAAGACTATATCGTTAGCGCATGCGATGTGTCGCCACTGTAAATGTAGACACACTGTTACAGAGTTTAAACTAAATGCCTACAAAATTTGTCGACTCTCTCAGAGTACCGGTAGCCTGGTATGTAACAGGGTTCAGTGTAATCCGTTGAAGGACTAACGGTAGCCCTATTGTACGCGCTGAGGAGACACTGATGATCAGAATCTCTGTAATCGAAGGAGCAACATCCCTCAGTCTGTGCACACATCAGTCTACAGGCTTCAAGATCAGGCACTTCCAGTGTATTTATATTGTGACTTCTAATGCACGCATCCAAGTCATCTGTCCACGAACCAAACTTTACTCTTTCAGAGTATGTCCAGTCGGGACTGAAGCACGGTTGAGTGTAGTCACTAGTCGGCCGGATTGTGTCGCGATTGTAACGATGAAGATTACACAGGCTGTCTTTGTGTTCGATCGAGAGACACGTGAAATCAGTTTCACTTACGCAACGATCTTGACAATCGCTTAAGCTCGAAATCTGGGCGTCCTGCGCTGCATTATTTGATCGAATGCAACCCTGAACTGCGTCACTCCAGTAGAACTCTGAAAAAGATAAATAGGACGTTCAGCTTTAGGTTAATAAATAATAACGCCATTAGGAATAACATAAGGAATAAGGGATAATAAATGTTGGTAAAGCGTCACAGTTGTTTTACAGGTTCGACACTACCCCGAAGACCTCTTCTCAATTGATAAAGAGAAACAGACCTTTTTGTATTTCGTCTAGTAACAAGTTTTGTCCTCATCCAAAATAATGTGTCGTTTGCTCCCTTTTAAAGCATGGAAGTATGTAAAGAAAACAGCTCATTTGAATCTAAAGTTACTACCACACGCATAAAGTTCCAGGATTAACTGCGATTTTGATCAGCCATAACACGACAAGAATTGTGAAGAGAGTTGTATTATAAAACAAAGTATAGACAAAACCTTGATATGTCAATGGAACAAGTAAGCCCGAGGTAGATGTTGCAGGTTGGATGCTTCGATGCTACAAATTAAGTGGTACTTTTGACGAAATTTACGTTAAGTACGAAAACATTTACCGGTCTTAGTTTTAAGTACAATTGCATATGCTTATTCGCAATGTCTAATTTTTCGAACCAGACTGTTAATAACTACGGACGCGGACGTGGGGGGGGGGGGGGGGGAATTAGATGTAAGGAAGTTTGGGGTGAGGATTTTTTGAAAGATTTTTATAACATAGAGAGTGCCCAGCTGAACAATGGTGCTGTATTTTGCCCTTTTCAAAAGGGTTCGAAAAATTGTGATGTCTCTTTAGGTTGCACTGTACTAACATTTTATATCTTTATGCATTGTTTAATGTATTCAACTATTCTGTCGATTTTACCGGTACGCCAGTAGGCTATTTCGTGAGAGAGGAGAGCATAGAAATGATCAAGGGTCTCAACAAGGTAAGGTTTCTCTGACTGCCTGTGCTATTTATAAAATTTTAAATAAATAAATACCTGTATCCGTCTTTTCTGAGTACTGATAACCTTCTGAGTAACAAGGCTGTGTATATTCACCAAGAGATCGGATACTTGCACGATTGTGTCGGCTTAACAAACATATTTTATCTTCAAGTTTGAAATCTACCGACAAACATACAAATTCAGTCTCGTCTTCGCATCTCTGGTGGCAGTCGTCCATATCATCCAACTCCCTGATGTCTTTATCGTTGTAGCTTCTAATGCAACCAGAGACAGGGATCGTCCAGCCATAGTCTGTGGGTAAGACACACGACATATTTTGGTGTGTGCGTCATTGGAATACGAATAATTAATGTTACTGTCATGAAGTTCTGATGTTAGTTTTGCTGTTATCTACATACACTAAATGTGATCTCCTACTAAATAGGAGGATTTCTAGAATGGTTGCCACACGTCGTTAAACATGAGGGGTTTGGAGATATACTTCTCCTGCATTTTTGTATTGAATATTTTTTGTGCTTCAGTGCCTCGAGCAGCAGATTTAGTAAAGCAAAGGAAAGAAAAATAAATGAAGTAATTGCAAAAGAAACTGGGGATCGTTAGTCAAAAGAAGAAGATGAAGTAGACGAAGATAAAGAACCGAAGGAATTGATGAGGGATGTTTTGGATCAAATACCAATGATAATGAAATTGTTGGCAGGAGGCACAACTGTCAGACTTAAGTCTTAAAGTATAGTATGTGATAGAAGAGAGTATCAATTAGTGATGATGTTACAAATCATGTGGAAATGTTTCTTTGAACCAGATATTGAAGAGAAATGGTCATCTAGTAAGGAGTTAGATAAAAGAGAATATATATGTAACAGTACTACTGGTGTTAGAGATAAGATACAAATTGGCCATGGTATCCCAATTTCGGGAGAAAAACAACACCCAGGCTGATAACGATTTTTATTGGCCTGGGATTGTTAAAGTTGTAGCAGATTTTGGTTAGTCTTGTATAAAATGCCAAAAGACTCCTAACATTATTGGGCAGTAAAGGCACCCACCATATCCCTTCCTATATTATAGATACACTGTTCAAGAGAGTGGGTACGGATATTCTGGTGTCATTGTCAAGATCCAAACTGAGAACAAGTATACATTAGTAATTGTAGATTATGCAACATGATACCCAGAAGTCATTTTAGTTCGAAATATTGTAGGCCAAAACTATTGCACAGGAGATGAATACAGTATTTGCTGGGGAATAATTACTTCAAGAGAACTTGACAGATCAAGGTACTAATTTTACGTCGAGACTTTTTAAGGAGATTTGTGAACTCCTTAATATTAATATTAATATCCTATCTATCTATGTTACCCTCAGCCCAATGGACTAGTAGAAAGATTTAATGGCACTCTTAATTCGATGTTAAAGTTTTGTGTCGACCAGGAAGCCACCCAGTGGGATAAACCTGTCCCATTTTGATTGTTTGCATATAGGGAGGTACCCCAAGAGAGTACAAAATTTAGTCCATTTGTTCTCCTATATTTCAGAAGTTCACAAGGTCCCTTTGGAAATTTTACATGGTTCATGATTACAAGATGGGTTATGCCGATGGCAAAACTGTAATCGCATAAATTCTTGCAGTGATGCAAAGATTAGCACTTTGAAACATTTTGAAACTTCCATAAAGAGTTATCAAGTTCAAGCCATTGTATACCCGTTTCGTGCGCAAGTTATGAGAATTTGTTACTTATGAACGAGAAAGAGGCTCAATAGCCACAGAAAGCAGAAAGATGATTCAGACAATCAAACAGGTCTTAATATATAAGAACAATGAAGCAAAGCGATATGATGACATAAATGCAAACCACTAAACAAAAATATGAATTTAAAGAGTTGAACGAAAGAATGTTTTGGCATTGAGAACGACCATTTTGAAAAACGTGGACGGATATATGTTAATGTAGGCAATATTTTATATTCATCGTCTGTTTTAGTTGTATAAAAATACACAATACGGTGACAACCATGTAGCTAAAAGAACGATTCATTGCCTCGATCACACCAGACAATGTTATATATAAGCAATGCATACATCATGCTATCATGGCTATTATTTTACATCACTTGAATATAGGCGTTAATCAATATTGTCTTTGAGTGATTGCCTTATACAGTAGAAGTTTATACATGCTGTTCTTGTGGCACCTATGAAATAAATGCTAAAAACGACGAATGGTTGACAATTTCATAGTCATGTATGAAACGACTTCGCTAAATAATTAATATTAAACTTCACCTCAACCTTCATGATAATATCCTTGGTGGTTGTATAACGATGTGCCACCGGAGTGAATACATCATATCGGTCATGTAAACAATATATGCATGCAAGAAGATCTGCAACCTATTGTGACAGCCATGTTTACTCTGCTATACAGCTCTATACAAATAAATATTTACCCATATCCAAACGTTCTGCGTACTGAAATGTTGTCTGAGCACCACATGGTTGATTAAAATCTCCACTTGGCTGTACGCTGTAATGATTATGGCGGCTGTTCAAACAAATTTCGCCGTTGAAGTCGACCGACAAACACCGGAAGGACGTCTGAGCCTCACAATATCTCTTACAATGATCAAGAGATGACGCCGTACCTTGCCAATCGTTATGAC
>KN882535.1:110312-130320 GCA_000934455.1 Apostichopus parvimensis
AAGTTTCAGTTCAGTGTATTATCAGGGGTGTGACGTGGACAGCAATTTAAGTATCAATATTTCTCGAACTGTCGATAAGGTACAATGTCTCACCCCCAATACAATACATGTATGTATCACAGACAAAACGTTTAAGAATTTCCTTTCTGTCTTTTAAAGTTTCTTTTTTAATGCAAGCTAGTGGAGAGAACCCCCAAACCCTTCCCCCTTCCCCCCCCCCTCACCCACCCCACCCACCCCCACCTTCTCCGCCAATTTGCAGATTCGTTATTTTTCTGTTTCACACTGTCATTTCGATGACAATTGTTTATCGGTGATTAGAACCCATTTTTGGCTTGGCCCTCCATCCGGTTCTACAGCGAATAAAATGTAAACGGGGGGAATTTTCCGATATTGGGCAATTCAGCCTATCTATCGGAAGCTATAAATGATTCAATTATATACATTATGTTATTCCAAATACTTTTAGTTGAAATATTGAACTTGGTACGTTCTACTTGGCGTTTATCACAACATCTACAAACCCAAATTCAGTGCTTAAGATAACCTGATAAGTTTTGATTCCCACTATACGGAATGACAGAAAGTAAACTTTAACATACTAAGCAGGCCCTTATTATATATTCTAGAATACGAAAGTCCACTCCTATCGCATTCCCACAGGGGTAGTGTGCAGCCGGTGTGACAGTTTTGAATCCCCATTCCCGAATGTTTTATCCGCTGTATGTATTAGCAAATGACTTTATAGTATTGTATAGGCCTAGCATGTTGAACACTGGTTGCATTAGACACATGATAAGTGAAGTGTTCGTAATTTATGTACCATTCCTTTAACTTGAACTAGCTTGTGATAGGCTAATAAGTGTTAGGCTAATAAGTGGTTACATGTTGTAGGCTAATAAGTGGTAGGCTAACCAGGGCAACTATGTGATAGGCTCATACTGTAAGAACTTTTTTTCGTCTCTTCTATACGTCACTGTTAGGAAATTGACTGACAGACACGCTGTTTGATACTCAGCTTACAAGTGTCCTTTCTTGAAAGAAATGTCAATACATCAGTAGACCTGTGCCGACATTTTGTGGAAAATAATCAATCTTTTAAAAGTGTTTATGAAACACATATATTACATGGATAGTCTTACATCATGTTGGGAAGGGTGCCCTCTCTTGTTCAAAATATTGTCAGATGCTACAGTCACTAAGTATAGAACAAGTGTGACTGGTTGGGGAAGAGGAAGTGGCCCGAGATGACCGCTGTCATTTTAGATTGTTTTGTATAATAATGAATGGTGCTTTTACAACTTATAAGAACATTTAATTTCATGAAAATTCCATACCTTAGTAGATTTATAAAAAGTTTCTTCATTTTCTTAAAATGGATCAAGCTCTTACTCTTTAAAGATCAATTTTGCACGGGATCCGGGTGGCGATTTTTTTTTCCCAAACAGGTTTGCAATTGTGTGTAAATAGTCGCTCATGATTGGTCGGAAAAGTTACGTCATAAAAATGGAAACCTTCACTTCGAGGTTATCAAAATGTCTGCATCCATTCGTTGCAACGAAGATATACCCGTTCAAACTTACCCGCAGCTTTTCGTAAATATATGTAGATGTGTTTGGAATTGGTTTAGACATATTGAGCACACTAGTATTGTATGATCTTCTTTGATCGAAGATTTCTGTGAAGGCATTAATCGATAACATCGCACAGTGAAAGTTTCGTACAGGGGTACATAACACATGCGCTGTAGGCCTTTATGTATTATGACTGTGTACACAGTGCAGTGACGGAAATATATCATACTGTACAAAATACTGTTTTGCGTATATTCATTCAAGACTGTACTCGCGTCGTGAAGTTGATTTTGGTGTAGGCCTACCCATTCCACGAAACGAATTCCGATTTCAATAGAACGGCTGACGAATCTTGGATGCCGTAAACACGAACCCGATAGAATGTAGCGTATGTATCATAAGTAAGGTCAACATGTTATCCAAGGATTAAAAGTAAAGTTAGGGCGTTTGCAGGGAAACCGCGTAACAAGACTTTATTAAGTGTCAGTGTGTAACTCAGTGTATGCCTTCGAACTTCCAAGCGATGGTCATTATTAATGCTGACGTCACGTGCAATCTGATTGGCTGAAAACTCCGTAATTGCAAACCTGTTTGGGAAAAAAATTTCGCATCCGGGTGGTGGGTTGGGAGGTGACTAGTGGGGTGGGGTGGTGATGTACTCTACTGTTAAATATCTTGCCACATCTAAGTCACGCAGTAGATGAACTTACCGTACATTTGTTGATATAGAATGTAAGTTCTTTGACCATACGTTCCCAGAGCAGGTATGGCTAAGTTTTCTGAATTTTGCACCACTTTGTTTTTCTAAATTCGTCGACTGATAATAATTTTTTTTTTGTTAGTTATAATCGTACATGGGTTGCCCTATAATATTAATAATATTCTGTAATATTTTGTATATATTCTGTAAATAGCTTTATGATGCATTCCATTTCTACTGTAATTGAAAATTTAAAGAACATTTGGAACTTAGGAGGGTACCATAGGGCAAAGTAATTGAGTTACTGTATTGTAAAAGTTCAAGCTTCTATGTAAGCAAATAATATATTCGCAGTCGGCCATCTGCCTGAAAGCAGAATAAAGCTTTGTTTCGTGAGAACAAAATTGTCGAAGCACATTTACTATTTACTTCATGATATTAAATAAAACCTGCTAATGGTCTAATGACCTATATTGTCATGATATTTCAGTACTGAATAGCTAAGCAAAACAATAATGATAAATATCAATCTTAATATAGAGCTAGATTTGAGAAATGACAAGAAGCTTTTTAAAGTCATATCTATAAGTTACTATTTCAGGTAAATTGTGAATCTGAAAAAGTCACGGGGTGTCATGGAACAGTAAATATGCAATTTGAGGACGCTGCATGCAGTAAAGTAGTAGGTGAACCACCTATCACATACCTATGTTATCCCATAAAAGGAACATAACTTCCTCCCAGCTTAAACATCCTGTCATTACATTGTAATGTATATATAATAAGGTCACAAATTACTTGCTAACTGAACTGAGCCGCTTGTTCTCAAACCGGTACGGAAGTCTGTCAGGCACGCGATCAACTATTACCATGCATCAAGGATATACTAAATTACCCATCTTTTAACAAGTATTACAAATGTACTAAAACCAAAACTTAAGAATAGCAACAAATGAAGAAGTTAAACAAAAAAAACCTAAGAGTTCAGCTTGACATTATAAGTCAATAGTTTTACTTGCCATTTATTATTATATCTAATGACTGTAAGCTTATCAACTCTAAAACAATGGTTGGCTGAAAAATGTGTTATACACCGATTCACATAATATCATACAATAATATTATACCATAATATAATCTAAGACATCCTCAATAATATTGTTTCATATAGTATTACACGGTACAATGATGTATTATGATAACATTATATTGTTATTTTTTTAAATATTACTGTACAGTAGTATTGTATACGGCACTGTTAAAAATTACTGTAGAACTACAACAGTATTCTGTTCATTTGCAATATTTCGTCCTTGTCAATACAGGTAAGTCTTGTGTTTTAGATTTACGTTATCTTAGAGAAACTTACCGTACTTAAACAACCAGTTGTTGTGGATATACAGATATATATCCTCGTTAATTCACTTTATCACAAATATGCGGGATATATATTTCAACACGATACCCTCCGAAAAACCGAACTTTCTTAAAAAAAAAAAATTATGTAAGTTTTAACACATCATATGAAAAATCGATGACCTCTTAGTTTTGCAACGAAGATGAAAATGAATCAAAGTTTTCCCGGCCGGTTCGCTCACTCGAATCATATCAAACTGTCAGGCCTACTGAGCAATCGAACAACTGTTTGTGAAAATAATTGCCAATCAAAGTAACAGATTTTGCATATTTGAAGGTATAGTAAGATGGCAAAATTATGGTGGGCTTAAAGAGAATTTATAGAAATTTCAGTAGCTCAGCAATGGTATCTTATTATGATCATGATTAGAGCAGAGCTAGATTAAATTTTACCCAAATATGACACCATTGATGCAGAAACATTTAGGGGGCAGGTGCAAATCCGTTGATTTCTGAGAAACTGGCCCTAACGATCGATGGACAGTCAGCATTGTTTCTAATAAGTCATTCTCTTCCGGGTTACGTCTTCTCTTCATGGCATATTGTTCATTTTTAATATCCAGTATCCTGATGAGAATATTACAGTGTTGGAATTCTTCCAGGGGTAATCAATGCATATTGTTCATTTTGGTTGCTGTATATGAAATATATCAGTCTATCCTATGCTGGAATGTGGATTTATGATTAATTCATCCAGTTACTGCTTACGGAATGTTTAGGGGCATTTGATGCTCAAGTACGGATAATAAGAGTCACATCAGTCTAAATACATCATTGTTTCATATATCGATAAAGTATGGCTTAGCTTCATATGATAATTTTTATATTAAAATTTGGTAGATTGTTTGACTATCTTTGTATGAACAAGCTTACCCCACCAATTGAAGATCAGGACCGACATACTACTTTAGAAAGAAATGATTTTGAGTATGATATCTTTAATTTTTTTGCATGAACCTGTTTTGTATGCAACATGTTCAATGGATTCTGCTCTGGAAATTATATCCAGAATAAGGTAAAATGGTAGCTTTAAATGAATCAGTGATGTTTTTGCCATTTAAGCTAGGCTATTTTGGCTCCAAATATTGTTTACCTCAAATTTACCTCATTTGGGACATTCAGTCATCTTGTGTGTTCGTTTAGAATATCTGAGATAAAATTGGAGAGTACAGACCTCCAGGAAAGTACTTTTTGAAAACTTCTAGCAATTATAGTGTGCTATAATTTGGGGCCTATACATACTACCTTTAAGTGTTTGCTAGCTGTTAGCAGTTATTATTTACAGGTCATACTGTATTCTACACTGATACTGCTTTTTGGTACGCATAAAGAGTTTACAATGCAGATAAATAGTATATGCCATGCTTTCATGGACCGTGGAGAAACTTTTTAAGTGTGTGGGGATCGAGAGGGGTGATCATGGATTGGCCCAGTCGTTTACAATATACTGCTATCAATTATTTAAGAAATATAACAGCCCACTTATTGGTAATCAGGCAGCCTAAATTACCATGGCAAAAAAAGTGGGGGCTAAAGCACCCCCCCCCCCCTTCATCTCTGCGGTCAGTGGCTTTACAGTAAATTGCTCATCATGGGTGAGCAAGAAGTTGCTTTGCCTTTCATGCTTAAGCCAAAGCAGTCAATACATGTAACTTGAAATTATTACATTACACGCATACTGTCAGCGATCGACATTCCTATCTCTGACACTCTCCCCTTGCATTCTAAAAAATGAATGAGATAAAATTCCCATCAATCCTCATTATTTTTGAAATATAATCTGATTCATCTCTATTATTAGAGTAAGTTTAAAGTCTTTTAATTAAAGTAGTATACTGGAGCAGACCAATATGTTTTGGAATATTGGTCTCTCAGTTTGATGATTTGGTAGCTATAGATGTATGCATGTTTTTGGTTAAATAATGTATGCTTTGTTGAAGTTGACTTATTCATATAACACAATAGAATGCCATATTTGTAGAGACCTTAGTTTATGGAAGCAAAAACTTATTGCATGTTGCTAGACTGATGAACCATATATAAAGTTTGTGAGACTTCAAATTTAAAATTACAGAAATTGTCATCCAGACCACCATTTAATTTCAAAACAGTTAATATTCTGCACCAAATTCGACAGATGCAATATAGTTTGGGTTTTGTTCAGAATTACTTCTCAGTATTTCCATTCGTAATATTGATTATAAAAGGTCAAAACTTACTTGAGATGTAGCAATGACAGTGTTTGAAAACCTAATGATCATACACTGTCATCTGCAGATGTAGCATGAACATTTTAGGTTTTCCATTGCATTTGCATTTTTTTCTCTTACAGTTTGGGAAGAAACCAGCTTATAGCAGGGGGAAGAGACCTCACAGTGGCTGTAACACAAAGCATAGATAAACTGGCTGACCGTCTGGCACGATTGGTGAAGGATGATGGGCGCTAAAGAGTTTTGGCACAGCTAAGGCAAAACGATCACCTCTCATGTTTTCATGAAAAATTGTTCATCATAGCTTGAAAATGAAGTCTGTCATTTATACTAAAATTAATGAGCATGATCCTGAACATAATGTTCTACATCTTTATTACTAATTCAAGGAGTATTCACCTAATGTTGGTCAAGACTTATCTTGTTTTATTTTAAATGCAAAGGGTATTTGAGCTTACTGAATCATTAAAACTGTTTTGAAGCATTGCTTAATTCCTCTAAATTGTTCTGTATTTCATTTTTAAGTCTTTTGAATCTTCTGCATGTTCATTGAGCAAGATTAGAAGTACAAATCATTGGAACCATGCATGGAGACAATGAATAGTTCATCAATCTGTAAAAAGGGTACTTCTAATTTGCTACTTCCAGTTAAGGTATATGTTTAAAAATGTTTTAAAAATATAGTTTTATGTAATTACCTTCAGAAAGTTATAAAAAAATATACTTTCAACTTTGTTACAACTAACAGAACTAACGGGGCATTAGTAAAATGATGAAACTGATCTAAGACGTAACACTTTACTGTCTACTTAATTATATAGGAGTCAATAGTGAACCATACATTGTTTTTATTACTGTAATCCGTTTTGCTGTATTACTTGAGTGATCTCATGTTCATCCTTAGTTCCACTGATTTGAATTTGTTCACATATTTTTCGTTCTATTCCAACTGTATTTAAAGCTTATTAAAAAAATATAACGTGTTTAAAGCTGAAACAAAAGCACTGTTTTGTAATTTGTCTGAATGTCATTTGTTCAAATATTAATAATCTACGTTATTCTACAATAAGAGCTGTAATGCCACAGAAGCACGATGTCATTGTTGAGATACCCTTTGTGAATATATGAGTCAGTGGTTCCTGTTTCTATGCAACACTACCCATAAAGATACCTTGCATCAATATGCAAATAGAGAATGTTTCTGTACAAAAGGCTTTGTAAATATACACCCACTGTCCATCAAATAACAGAAGGTAATTGTTTCTCTTTATTAAAAAACTGTGACAATATAGAACCTTTTAGTACAATTATTAAATGATACTGTAATTTGACGAGATAGATTGTAGGTGAATGGACACCTGGGGTAGGTAAAAAATGCCTAATTTTATTTGTGCAACAAGTATCTGGAAACTAAAAACAGAGACACTGCTGTACATTTACAGAGATTTTGTTTTAACAGTGTAGCATTCGAGTCTGCTGCAGCATGACGAATGGAACAGGCTTACATGTACAGTTCCTTTTATACAAAGGATGATCGTGGCATCAGGTTATTAATGGTTGGTGGTATGTTAATTATACACTTAATAGCTATAAAAAACTTGCCACAAGCCCAACCAAGATATACTGGATGATACCACGATTACTGCGTTATTTTCGGTCCCGCTCTTTTTAAATTAGATGTTAAATTTGTCTATTAATAGAGAGATGTTGATTTCTCTTTAGATCGTCCCAACTGATTATCATCAATTTGTCTTCCTCATCTCATTAAATAGTGACGTAGCATATATTACATGGTATAAAGAATAACTACCAGGTGTTAACAGGACAGGAACAGTTGCTAACACGTGAGCTGCATGCGGAACGACTCTAATAAAAAAGCTGATATTTGACATGAAGTGAGATCTTTAAACAATCAGTTTAACGTTGAATACTAAATGTATTCTTTAGTCGAAACTCTCGAATAGAACGTCTAAATTTAACGATAAACGTCACATTTTAGAGAAAGAATGCATCTCTTTAAATAGAACGTCAACATTTGGAGATAAAAACGTCATTATGAAATGCTGAAATTTTCTAGAAGCAAAAAAAAAAACCCCATCAATATTTTAAAATAAATTGTGAAAGTGTTGAGATAGTAAAGTTGCAATTCTAGATCTGTCGTGACGGAAAATATTTTCTAGAGCTGCTTCATCCATCCACCCCCTATCCTCCCACAGTGACACCCTTGACACCACATATCCATTGTACACCAATATTTAAGAAGACTCTGCCATCAGCCCATCCATTATTCTCACTGCTATGTCTGTAATGTGGACCTTTGCTACACCAAATCTACCTGTACAAAACTCGAGAGCGATAAAATAGCTAGTGATCATGACATAATGACGTCCCTTATGGATACAATTTTGTTGTAGGGGTTGTCCGACATAAAACGCGATCAAGATGTTATTAAATTTCTATTAGATCAATGGCGGAATTCCTCCAGTTGTTTACTAAGGAAGACTGTATAACTAGCACACGGCCCCTTTAGTAGATTTTAGTGTATTGTTAACTGCATTTGATTTTGATTTATACTAATTCTACAGTGTCGTTCACCTTATAGGCCTAGCTATACTTATTTGAACTTCTCCATTGCACCCTCGCATGGCCAGCCAATATATTGTCACATACCTTTTATAATGAACTCACTGAAGGGAACCAACTGAAATACCGCCACACAATATATCTGGATCCAATCAAATCCTTCTAAATTGATATGATGTCGAGAGCCAAGGTTATACTTGAACACATGACAAAAAGGTTTAAGAATGGTGCCTGGAAGACGAAAACCGTTGTCGGTTTCCAGTCTCAAGGTAACTGGGTCACGCAGGCTTTAAAACTTTCATCCATTGCATACGAATATTGGGACCATGAAAAACAATCGCACGTTTGCCTGAACTTCCTTGTGAACATTACATTCTTGCGGTTGGTAATTCAATAGTGTGAGTTCAGTAAAGATTGGAACATAGTTTGCATATCTTTCTATGCTGATAACAAGTAGTCTTCCTGATCATTTAGTCTTAAAAAATTAAAGCAAATAAATCCCGTTGCCATTTCACGGCTAAGTTAGCCTTGAATAATACCTATAACATCTTATTACAACACTTAATATGTGTATACACGGCTACGAGTCTTTTCGGTTTAACCACTGTGTAGTATAGATCATTAGATATATATATCCACTTACCTTCATTATATTACGTAGAACTGAGGTTGGCACCCAAATACTTATATAATCGTTCAGGTTCGAAGCTGTCTCTGTCCCTCTATGGAGCGGTTGTAGCTCCATAGTCCCTGTAGCGGATAATAAGCAATGTTGTATATTGTTCTTACAACACAGATGTAATTATAATTTATGCATTTGTTGTAATGGTATGGTGTTTCTAAATTATGATTATGATTACACGCTTGCTAATATTTCTCCAATTTTCACGTATCTTACAACACCGACCGAATAATAACAATTTCTTTCTTCTAAAGCAAACTCTTGTCATACCAATACACTGCCGCACAAACCGCAAAAAAAAAAACAGCAGGCTAAAAAACGTGACTAGCTCTATTATTGATCATAAACAAACTGGGTTTCTTAGTAATTGCTTATTGGTAAAAATATGAAATTTTTGCTTAATTTTGGAAAATGCTCTTGATAGTTTTTGATTTGAAATTCATTTTAAAATAATCCTCTTGATTATTTTAATTTTGGTGCTGATTTAAAAGCCTTTTCTATATAAAGTGACGTCAGGTAGTGGCACCACATATCCCAAGCTTTACTTCCCATTCTTCATTCATTCTTTTCTTAATCGCTATATCTTGTTAGAAACACTATTATAGTTCCCTGCCATTAAATGTAAATAAACTTCATGGCCTATGTCGGCGTCAAACTTTGCTCGTTCCATTTTCTGTCTATGATGCAGGTTAACTGATAATTTAGTGGTACCGGGAGAGAAATATATTCCGACGGTCCAGCTCGATCAATAATGGCGATCTCTTTTTGGGGGCTGTGTCTGATTGGTTTCGTAACGACGGTGGTGTTTGTGGTACTCGTCGGCTTCGGTACTACAGAGATGTGTGGGCTAACGGCTAAATTCTTCCCAGAGAAGGATTATTCCGAGAATTCACAAAGACTGAGACATTCTAATCTCAGCAGTAGCGAAGTCTAAAGTTGTAAAAATACAAGCAACAAAGAAATTGCCTTTAAGTTTACAGAATGTAGAATTTTAATGTGTTGACTATTATGCTATGTAACCCACTTTGGAAATGGCTAGCGTTGCTTTGGATGGAAGTCTTGGATATTATAATACTTGTGACGTGAATATTTGTTAATGAGCCAATCAGAGCAGCACTTACACCATCATCAGCAAATTAAGAGAAATAAATCGCATCCTGAATGCAGTACATGTGAGAGAGCCATGTGCGACCGTGTAGGAGATAAGTTTTGCATGGCGCTCTTCATAAATAGTGAATAAAAGTGGTAACAGTACACAGTGTAGACTGCTCCTGAATGAACCTTTAACCCTGATCATGTGTATTTATTCCGTTCTCAAGTGACTCGTGATAACTAAATGGAACTAACAACGACATGATGCAGTCTACATGTAGGGCAGACTTCGTGCCCAGACTCTATGTTTGGTGAAAATTCTTCAAAAGCCAGTTGGTACAAGAAATACGTGTAGAACCTACTACTACGTAGCCACAATATTCCATTTTGGTGGGCAGAGATAGTATAGCCTTGTACCGTGCTGCGGGCTAGCCCCCCCCCCCCCCCCTACACACACCTCTGCGTCATGTTATCTCGAAAGGGCTTAGTGTCCTACAACTATACAGGGCTTACAGCAAAAAACAACAACAAAAAATAAGTTTTTCACGCTTAGTTGCCAACCGTCTTTAATTATTGGCATTTCCTCAGTCAAAATCACCTCGATACACCATTATAACGGAGAGAGGAAGGGCGGGCCAGGGTGAGCTAGGGGGTTGAGGTTGGAGATGTTTTCATTATTGTTATAAATCTGCATAATTGTTTTTCACTGATATAATAAAGACCCTTCCACAATTGCAGATGTTAAGTTTGATAGAGTCATGTTGATCCTATCTACCAATGATAAAACAGATTCCCTTCACCGTGTTGAGTTACTTGTCATGTTGAGTTACTTGTTATGTTGAGTTACTTGTCATGTTGCATTAT
Organism: Apostichopus parvimensis; assembly: GCA_000934455.1. Taxonomy (NCBI): domain Eukaryota; kingdom Metazoa; phylum Echinodermata; class Holothuroidea; order Aspidochirotida; family Stichopodidae; genus Apostichopus; species Apostichopus parvimensis. The sequence continues at coordinate 121,434 of KN882535.1, forward strand.
AATTTCGAATTTAAAGGGAAATAAAATAGGGCTTGGTATATATTCAAAATGAGACGTCAGAGAGACTGATAGTCATGTAGAGAACACGTGATACGAATATCGTATACGGTTCGAATGAAACTAGAGTAGCAATGCTGCAGAATCCCACTGCTACTGCTGTGTTTGTACGTAGATGCACAGTAGTGCCGCGAGGTATTGTATAGATGGAAGTCATTTAAGGCATGTTCGTTGTAAGACATTTTTTTAGTTATAAAACCTTATCTTCAAAGTCAAAAACAGCAAACTCCAGGCTTCATGGGTAGGTGACTTATCTGTATCTTGCAGCTAGAGGTATATCTCGTCACATTATCCAATTCTGTTACATAGTTATTCTGTCAAGTGTGTCAGTAGCTCCTTGGTCAGTTCTGAACGTGGTACCTTGTGGTAGCGTCTTCCTTTGTTTACCTCATCACACCTAACTATGCTCGTGGGCATTGATATGAATCAGCAACCATGTAAGGTGGTTGATAATGTCGTAAACCTGTGTGTGCTTCATGCTACGGAAATGCCATTGAATTTGTCTCTCACGTTATTGCACCATGCAAGACTAAGTTACTTGCCTAAACAATATAGTTCCAAGTGACAAAGGTTTGGTAAGAATAACCTAGCAAAAACGATGGACTATGTTGCCGTCAAGCATTACAATATCGCAGTACATTTTGGACGTATTGAAACAAAATGTCTAAACCAATAACGTGTAGATCGCAAAAAGATGAAAGAATGAATACAGGTAAACCGAAAGGTTACTCTCTTTGTAAAAGGTAACTAATATGCATGGTAGAGATTACCTAAATACCATAATGCGTAGACTGTGCTGCAGTTTAAAGAGTTGCCTAGACTACGATGAAGCGTTGACTGCACAGGATAACACCATTCCATCTATTTGAGATCATGTAAATTATTGGTACCATTTGCATCAGACATATACACAGATTGATATTTCTATTCATTCCAATAAAATTGCCAGGTAGGTTTCAGTTTATTTTAAAGCATGTGAAAGAAAAGCTATGAGTGGAAAACTTTGGAATCTTTGTCTTGCAAATTTATTATCTGATTTTATCGGTCGTATAGTGATACATTCTCATTTCAATCTATTTTGAAAGTTACTACTTGATGAAAGAAAATCAAAATATAACAAAAGTGTGTCTTAAAACATCATATACCAACTTTGAAGGATGATGATGTAGTGTGCAGTTTATCTGCATTCGAGTTTTCTCTGAGCCTTAAAATATGACTATTAATCTAAAAATAAATCTAAATGTCAACAATGTGATGTGACATGGAATACTTAGATTCTTAACTATATAGTTCATGGAAATCGAGGTTGGTGTTACCTCGCCTGATGGAGATGTTCCAATTCCAATGGTTGAGGACGAGTACTTGTTACATCTCACTATTTCATTTTGAGGATTCTTAGGTTTTATTAAATCGTCCCATTAATGAGTTTGAGTAAATGTTGTTTAATACACAGGCAAACAGCTTGTCACATCTCTTCTTCTCTCACAGAAAACAGGAGAGGAATCTTACTTTCCATGTCACAGTTGTACATTTCTTATATAAACTACTTTAAAAACCTTAGAAGAATTCTCGAGATAAATGAATCACTAAAGCAATATTACCTATCAAAAGACTATATCGTTAGCGCATGCGATGTGTTGCCACTGTAAATGTAGACACACTGTTACAGAGTTTAATCTAAATGCCTACAAAATTTGTCGACTCTCTCAGAGTACCGGTAGCCTGATATGTAAGCGGGTTCGGTGTAATCCGTTGAAGGACTAACGGTAGCCCTATTGTACGCGCTGAGGAGACACTGATGATCAGAATCTCTGTAATCGAAGGAGCAACATCCCTCAGTCTGGGCACACATCATCCTGCAGGCTTCAAGATCAGGCACTTCCAGTGTATTCATATTGTGACTTCGAATGCACGCATCCAAGTCATCTGTCCACGAACCAAACTTTACTCTTTCAGAGTATGTCCAGTCGGCAGCGTAGCACGGTTGACTGTAGTCACTAGTCGGCCGGATTGTGTCGCGATTATAACGATGAAGATTACACAGGCTGTCTTTGTGTTCGATCGAGAGACACGTGAAATCAGTTTCATTTAAGCAACGATCTTGACAATCGCTTAAGCTCGAAATCTGGGCGTCATGCACTACATTATTCAATCGAATGCAACCCGGAACTGCGTCACTCCAGTAGAACTCTGAAAAAGATAAATAGGTCAGCTTTAGGTTAATAAATAATAACGCCATCACGAATAACGTTGATAAAGCGTCACAGTTGTTTTACAGGTTCGACACTACCCCGAAGACCTCTTCCCAATTGATCAAGAGAAACAGACCTTTTTGTATATATTTCGTCTAGTTTTGTATTTTGTATTTGTACCTTTTTGTATTTCGTCTAGTAACAAGTTTTGTTCTCATCCAAAATAATGTGTCGTTTGCTACATTTTAAAGCTTGGAAGTATGTAAAGAAAACAGCTCATCTAACGTTACTACCACACGCATAAGGTTCCAGGATTAACTGTCGGATGCTTCAAATTAAGTGGTACTATTGACGAAATTTACGTTATGCACGAAAACTGAAACATTACCGGTCACAGTTTTAAGTACAATTGCATATGCTTATTCGCAATGCGACGTCTAATTGTTCGAACCAGACTATTAATAACTACGGACCCGGAAGTGTGGGGGGGGGGGGGGTAATTAGATGTGAGGAAGTCCTGGGGAACGGATTTTTTTTGAAAGATTTTTGTAACATAGAGAGTGCCCAGCTGAACAATGGTTCTATATTTCGCCCTTTTGAAAATGGTTCGAAAAATTGTGATTTCTCTTTAGGTTGCACTGTATATCATTTTATATCTTTATGCATTGTTTAACGTGTTGAACTATTCATGGGTCGATATGACCGGTACGCCAGTAGGCTATTTCGTTAGGGAGGAGAGCATAGAAATGATCAAGTGTCTCAACACGGTAAATTTTCTCTGACTGACTGTGTTATCTATACAATTTAAAATAAATAAATACCTGTGTCCGTCTTTTCTGAGTACTGCCAACCTTCTGCGTAACAAGGCTGCGTATATTCACCAAGAGATCGAATACTTGCACGATTGTGTCGGCTCAGAAAACATATTTTCAATTCAGATTTGTAATCTACTGACAAACATACAAATTCAGCCTCGTCTTCGCATCTCTTGTAGCAATCGTTCATATCATCCACCTCCCTGATGTCTTTATCGTTGTAGTTTTTAATGCAACCAGAGACAGGGATCGTCCAGCCATAGTCTGTGGATAAAACACACGACATGGTTTGGTGTGCGTCGTTGGAATACAAATAATTAATTATTACTGTCATGAAGTTCTGATGTTAGTTTTGCTGTTATCTACATACACTAAATGTAATCTAAATAGGAGGATTTCTAGAATGGTTGCCACACGTCTTTAAACATGAGGGGTTTGGAGATGTACTTCTCCTGCATTTTTGTATTGAATATACTTTTGTGCTTCAGTGCCTCGAGCAGCAGATTAAGTAAAGCAAAGGAAAGAAAAATAGATCAAAGTAATAGAAAAAGAAACTGGGGATCGTTAGTCGAAAGAATTAGGAGAAGTAGACGAAGCTAAAGAACCTAAGGAATTGATGAGGGATGTTTTGGATCAAATACCAATGATAATGAAATTGTTGGCAGGAGGCACAACTGTCAGACTTAAGTCTTAAAGTATAGTATGTGATAGAAGAGAGTATCAATTAGTGATGATGTTACAAATCATGTGGAAATGTTTCTTTGAACCAGATATTGAAGAGAAATGGTCATCTAGTAAGGAGTTAGATAAAAGAGAATATATATGTAACAGTACTACTGGTGTTAGAGATAAGATACAAATTGGCCATGGTATCCCAATTTCGGGAGAAAAACAACACCCAGGCTGATAACGATTTTTATTGGCCTGGGATTGTTAAAGTTGTAGCAGATTTTGGTTAGTCGTGTATAAAATGCCAAAAGACTCCTAACATTATGGGGCAGTAAAGGCACCCACCATTTCCCTTCCTATATAATAGATACACTGTTCAAGAGAGTGGGTACGGATATTCTGGTGTCATTGTCAAGATCCAAACTGAGAACAAGTATACATTAGTAATTGTAGATTATGCAACATGATACCCAGAAGTCATTTTAGTTCGAAATATTGTAGGCCAAAACTATTGCACAGGAGATGAATAGAGTATTTGCTGGGGAATAATTACTTCAAGAGAACTTGACAGATCAAGGTACTAATTTTACGTCGAGACTTTTTAAGGAGATTTGTGAACTCCTTAATATTAATATTATTTCCTATCTATCTATGTTACCCTCAGCCCAATGGACTAGTAGACAGATTTAATGGCACTCTTAATTCGATGTTAAAGTTTTGTGTTGACCAGGAAGCCACCCAGTGGGACAAACCTGTCCCATTTTGATTGTTTGCATATAGGGAGGTACCCCAAGAGAGTACAAAATTTAGTCCATTTGTTCTCCTATATTTCAGAAGTTCACGAGGTCCCTCTGGAAATTTTACATGATTCATGATTACAAGATGGGTTATGCCGATGGCAAAACTGTAATCGCATAAATTCTTGCAGAGATGCAAAGATTAGCACTTTGAAACATTTTGAAACTTCCATAAAGAATACTCAAGTTCAAGCCATTGAATACCCATTTCGTGCGCAAGTTATGAGAATTTGTTACTTATGAACGAGAAAGAGGCTTAATAGCCACAGAAAGCAGAAAGATGATTAAGACAATCAAACAGGTCTTAATATATAAGAAGAATGAAACAAAGCGATATCATGACATAAATGCAAACCACTAAACAAAAATATGAATTTAAAGAGTTGAACGAAAGAATGTTTTGGCATTGAGAACGACCATTTTGAAAAACGTGGACGGATATATGTTAATGTAAGCAATATTTTATATTCATTGTCTGTTTTAGTTGAATAGAAATTCACAATACGGTGACAACCATGAGGCTAAAAGAACGATTCATTGCCTCGATCACACCAGACAATGTTATATATAAGCAATGCAGACATCATGCTATCATGGCTATTATTTAACATCACTTGAATATAGGCGTTAATCAATATTGTCTTTGAGTGATTGCCTTATACAGTAGAAGTTTATACATGCTGTTCTTGTGGCTCCTATGAAATAAATGCTAAAAACGACGAATGGTTGACAATTTCATAGTCATGTATGAAATGACTTCGCTTATTAATTAATCTTAAACTTCACCTCAACCTTCAAGGTCATATCCTTGGTGGTTGTATAACGATGTGCCACCGGAGTGAATACATCATATCGGTCATGTAAACAAAATATGCAACAAGATATGCAACTTATTGTGACAGCCATGTTTACTCTACTATACAGCTCTATACAAATAAATATTTACCCATATCCAAACGTTCTGCGTACTGCGTACTCAGAGCACCACATGGTTGATTAAAATCTTCACTTGGCTGTACGCTGTAACGATTATGGCGGCTGTTCAAACAAGTTTCGCCGTTGAAGTCGACCGACAAACACCGGAAGGACGTCTGAGCCTCACAATATCTCTTACAATGATCAAGAGATGACGCCGTACCTTGCCAATCGTTATGACCGTCTATACATGCTTCGGCAACTTCACTCCATTTTCCATCTATGATAATAAAGAGGCGGTACCAATATTGTCAAAAATGTCTATCGGACACAGATTGTGGTGAGTGCAGAAGGGGTGGAAGAGGGGGGGGGGGGGGGGAGAGGTCTGTAATATCAGTATTGTTTTTCATATTTATTTTACAACTGGGCTACCATTAATGTATTTATTGCTTCCAAACATTTCGCAAAATATGCAAAATTGTGAACTTTATAGACCATGCGATCCATTATAGGTGAAGTATATATTTCGGAACGGGATCAACTGTGAAATTCAATGTTTAAGCAGCTACACTTGTCTAGGATACATGGTAATGGTGATCATATGGCCGAGCATGGAATTACAATATTCTATAATATTACATTGCTTTACTTACTTTGAGACAGGCAAAGAGGGGAAACCATCAAGAGGATCGCTGTGATTCTTGTAAATCTATCCATCCTTTGTCAGTATCGAAACGACTATTGGGAGGTTTAATGAGAGTCAAGAAGAAACGGCTGTAATTCCAGGAAAAACAAACTCAACCACAACTTTTTGCTGAAATGATAGATACATTTATTATGAACAACTCCCCCAACCCCCCCCCCCCTCCCCCAACCTGAGATGACATAGTGCGACTAGGATCTGAAATCTATAAGTTCCTCTTTATTTTATTTTTCATATTTTCATGGTTGAATGTTAACAGTGTTTCAATAAAACCAATGTCATCCGTAAGTCATCATTTCAAAACACATCTCTATAATGAAACAAAGTGATCCAATCTATGGTTAGAGAATGGTGCAGGGTGGGGTGTAAACAGCTGGTATTCACTAACACCAGCATAACTAACACGATAACAACACATTTTGAAACTTCTATAAAGAATACTCAAGTTCAAGCCATTGAATACCCGTTTCGTGCGCAAGTTAGTCTCCGGACGCACAAATGATATATTACTTCAGAGTATTCATTCACTGAAGTAAAATAGAACATTTGTATTCTACTTAAGTGCAATTTTATTTCACTTAAGTGCAATACATGTTACTTAATTCGAATTACATTTTCAAGTAAGTAGAATTGAGAGGTAAATGTTAGAACGACTTGCCATAAAAGCTGATTTAACATTTATCCCTAATTTTGACATAACAGTCATTGTGTACTATACGGATACATACGAGTATAGTACACAATATACTGTTAGGAGCTGTATAGTTACTGTCGTAAACCGACAAATGTGAAAAATTCCATCAAGACTGTTATTAAACAACAGATACCTATTGTTTAGTACGATTACTTTAATATTTGATCAAACGGAAATAGGCGTGAGCCAGGACATGAAACATTACTTCTTTTGGAGAATGACGTTAACTGTTCTTTGAAACTTTCATTTCTTCAATACATTTTGCTGTACTATTCCCGATCAGTAACGGTAGGCCTAGTCCTATCAGTTAGATGTTACGTAAGTATTTACATCAACGAGGTTTTTACTTTGGCTATTCAACTGTAGTGTGTAACAATTGTCTGCTCTCAGGACATTTGAGCATTACCTAGTTTGTTTACTGGAAGCCTCCAGTAACTTCTGACAATTTAACTAACTTTAGGCCTATTTTTGCTCAGGTGGCCGCTAAACGCCATAATAATAACATTAATGCCAGCATGGGTAAATTAGGTTATCGTTGTTTCTCGCACCTTATGGTTAATATATTTTAGGCTGAAAGCTAGATGAGGGTGATTCCCGTTTAGACTCATATTTCTTTGATCTTGTTTGTAATTTCCCAGTCAATTTATGTTGTTCATTTTACTATTATACGAAAATCCCCCTGCCGATAACTTACATTGCCACGCAAACAAAACAAAAACCAAAAAAAGGCAAAATTGGTACAGATAATTTGCAATGCTAAATTACAAATTTGAAAAAAATAAAATAAAAAGTAAACAGTAGATATTTTAAGAAGTAAGTTAAAATTTCTTTGATAAAACAAGTTTTGGAAATTTCAACATACAACGACCAAATTTCCAGTTCAAGAGCCTAGAAAATCGAAATTTTACGAGAAGTCAAAATTCTTTTGTGATAAAACAATGGAACGGTGCGGATAAAATGTGTAAAATTTAATATGAAAAGTCGACATTCCGAATAAAACTGAAACTTCGATATATAGTCACATTTTGAGATATAAAAATAAAATATCCAATGAAAAGAATGAAGATAAAATATCACATTTTGCTACAAAGTCGAAATATCGAGAAAAAAGTATTTCGAGATGAAGTAGTCAACATGACAATTCCAATGTCAAATTGGGACTCTGTAAAGCTAAAATTTATATATGGATGGTACCTAATCCTAGCCAGTTTTTTGCCCCTTCCCCCTTATTTTTCGATAACTTGCTTTTCCATTGGTTACAAGGTTTTTCTTCCAGATTCCAATTTGAGAAGTAAACCATCGCCCATGCTTCTATAGTTTAGACTAATTAACGACATGTGCTTAACTACGAAGAGTATCTGAGTTAAGGCCGTGGGCAGCTACTTTTTTTGTCAACTTGAAGAGCCAGTTGTTTGTGATAAAGGTGGACGAAAGCATATGCATATTAGCACTCATACAATTGTCAAAATAATGGAACCAACTCTTGGGAGCCTATGTACATTGGGGACTCTGGTTCAATGAAGCGCCTGAACCACACATTGCTACATGGTCACGATATTCGAGCATCGAAATAGTAACAAACAAAGTTAGAAAAACAATTTACAAAGCGATTTTGAGGAATTACAAGAAATATTTTCAGTTCAAATTATAATAACTAAGCCTAATATTGTTTCGTTTAGATTACAGACACGGATACATACACCCATACATAAATCCATTCATACATACATACATACATACATACATACATACATACACGCACCCATACACACATACAAACATACCTTGATGTTTTTCTTCAGCAATGCAACTCTTAGGAACATCAAATGGTGTATACTAAAATGTTCTACCCAAATCTCAATTTATAGAAATAAATGAGTCGGATAACAACGGTCTTCTGTAAAATAATGGTTGGCACGCCTCCAGTCATGATACACAGAAATGATTGGCTGAAAGATGAGTTGTATATACAGCATGACGGATGTAAGATTATGTATATATATAGTTCCTTAACTTCCTTAAGTGGTAAGAGTATTGGTGAATAT
>KN882535.1:198528-208597 GCA_000934455.1 Apostichopus parvimensis
TAGCCAAAGTTAAAACCTCGTTGATGTAAATACGTTTACTCTTACATAACATGTAACTGATAGGACTAGGCCTACCGTTATACTGATCGGGAATAGTAATGTATTCAAGAAATGAACGTTTCAAGGTACAGTAAACGTCATTCTCCAAAAGAAATGAAGTCGTGAAATACAAGTGAAATACAATACGACGCCACCTAAGTTGAATTGAATTTCACTTAAGTAGAAAGCAATTCACTTGCGTAAAATTAGGGGGTAAATGTTAAAACGACTTCTTTGGCAACTCGTTTTAACATTTACCTCCCAATTCTTCTTACTTGAAATACAATTCGAATTAAGTAACATGTAGTGCACTTAAGTGATATAGAGTTGTACTTAAGTAGAATACAAATTTTCTAATTTACTTCAGTGTTATGCAGTTTCACTTAAGTAGAATTTTATTCCACTAAAGTGGAATTCTATTTCACTTAAGTAAAATAGGCCATATATTTTACGTTTGTACAGCTAACATATTGGATTTGTAGAGGCTAATGTATTTTAGTACAGGTGAGATATAGGAAGTTTTACAGCTAACGTATTGGATTGGTTTTTCATAGTAAAGGTCAGTAGTGCACCAGATGTTGAAGGCAATACTTAAAGGGATTGAAGACTCACGCACAAAGAAACGCCAATTGCCGGTTAGCTGACCTAGATCGAACGAGGTGTAACAGAAGTGCTAGACAGCACCATCGATCCCAGAAAATACACGAACAGCTTGCTACCGTTGGTAATTAGACACTAGTTTACAGTCAATACATGCGGCTACGGTCAATACCCACAACACAGTGTACATAGCAGCGATGGACATCTCAGGTCCAGTTAAAGATAACAAGGTATAGCGTTTCATTACTGTCTGCATTTTGTAGCGACAAAAACAAAAATTCACTAGCAGGCAACGGAAAGTTAACTTTTTTTCAGAGGGCGGCACGCGGTTTGGGGCGAGTCTTCAATGCCTTTAACTTAAGATCAGTTTCAAGATGGGTCGTCAGATGTGGTTCTTAGACGTGAGATGAAACGATTGGTGAAGGAAAATAAGGATATCTCTCCGTGCCTCCTTTGTCAAATCCAAGTTCCTACCCCTAAGTGCCAAAATCAGTGAGGGCATTTTTTTTGAAATCCTTTTCACGTCACTGGGCCGAGGTGACTGATTCGAATCTCGTTCTAGTTCATTTTGTCTGCTCTAATTTTCAAAGTTGTAATGATTTATGAACCACACACTGAATTAAAACATCGTTTGTGATTCTGGAGACTAACTTGCGCAGGAAACGGGTATTGAATGGCTTGACAATATCCTTTAAAGAAGTTTCAAAACATGTCATTATCATTGTTGTTACCATTAGTTATGCTGGTGCTATAGTGACTACCAGCTGTTCACACCCTGCACCTTTCTCTAGCCATAGATTGTATCAGATCGGTGAACAAATAAAATGAGACACTTATCGATCATCAACTCTTCACATGACTTACGGATGGCATTGGTCTCATAGTAAACACTGTTAACATCCAACCATGAAAATATGACAGGAACAACAAAGGTTAAAGTTGAAAATGTTAGATCCTAGTCGCACTATGTTATCTCAGGTTTACAAAATGACGGTTCCCAGAGACGAATTTAAAACTAGGATATCTCCCATAACTGAGAATCATTTTTTCTTTACCGTTTGGGGGGAGTTATTCATAATAAATATATCTATCATATCAGCAAAAAGTGGCGATTGAGTTTTTGTTTCTCCTGAAATTACAGCCTTTTCTTTTATTAATTCTCATTAAGCCTCCCAACATTTGTTTCGAGACTCACTAGGATGGATAGATTTACAAGAATCACAGCGATCCTCCTAATGGCCTCCTCTGTCTGCCTGTGTCAAAGTGAGTAAAGCAAAGTAATGTTATAGTGTATTGTAATTCCATGCCCGGCCATAGCTGATCACCATGATTATTTATCCTAGACAAGTTTACCTGCTTGAATTTCACAGTTTGATCCCGTTTAGAAGTATATACTTCTTCTATAGCATCGCATGGTACATAAATTTCACAAGTTTGCATATCGATAACCTTTGCAAGGAATAAATATAAGCATGTCATTAATAGTAGCCCAGTTGTAATATAAATATGATAAAGCAATACTCATATTATAAACCTCTCCCGCCGCCCCCCCCCCCTCCCTTCTCAACTCACCGCGATCTGTGTCTGATAGGCATTTTTGTCAATATTGGTATACCCTCTCTTTATTGCCATAGAAGGAAAATGGAGTGAAGTAGCCGAAGCATGTATTGGAGGTTATAACGATTGGTCAGGTACGGCGTCATCTCTTGATCAATGTAAGCTAACTTGTGAGGCTCAGACGTCCTTCCGGTGTTTGTCGGTCGACTTCAACGGCGTAACTTGTATGAACAGCCGCCATAATCGTAACAGCGTACAGCTAAGTGAAGATTTTAGGCAACCTTGCAATGCGCAGACAACATTTCAGTACGCAGAACGTTTGGATATGGGTAAATATTTATTTTTATAGAGCTGTATAGTATAGAGTAAACATGGCTGTCACAATAAGTTGAAGATCTTGTTGCAAAGTTTGTTTATATGACCGATATGATGCATTTACTCCGGTGGCACATTGTTATACAACCACCAAGGATATTACCTTTTTAAGGTTGAGGTGAAGTTTAATTTAATTAATACGCTAAGTCATTTCCTACATAAGTATGAAACTTTCAGCCATTTATCGTTTTTTAGCATGGAATGCATATTAGCCACAAGAACAGCTTCTTTAACCTTCTAGTGTATGAGGCAAAGGCAATATTGATTACTACATACATTAAGATGTTGTTAACTAATGGCAATGACAACATACCATTGTCTGGTGAAGTGAAGTAAATTTAACGTTTTTGAACCTTCTTGAAAACTTAGGTTAGCCATATGATTGTCACAGTATTGTGAATCATCAATTTCTATCAATTAAAACAGCCAATGAACATAAAATACTGCTTAAATAAGCACCTATGCTTCCACGTTTTTCAAGATGGTCGTTCTCCCTGCAATCACCTTTTTTTTTGGTTCATGGCATTCTTTCAATTCGTCGTCATATTTTTGTTCAGTGGCTTGTATATTTATGCCATCATATCATTTTGCGCCATTCTTCTTTATTGATTACCGCAATATTGATTGCCGCTTATTTCAAATCATGTTAAAATAATAGCAAATGATAGCATAATGCCTGCATTGATTTCATATAACATTGTCTGGTGTAGTCAAGGCAACTAAACGTTATTGAACCGTCTTGGAATTTTCTTTCATCTACATGGTTGTCACCGCATTGTGAATCATCCATTTCTCTACAACTATAAAACAGACAATGAGCATAGAATACTGCTTAAATTAAGAGCATCTGTTCCCAGATTTTGATCTTGTGGCAATGGCACCAAAATATCCGTACCCACTCTCTTGAAGGGTGTATCTTTAATATAGGAAGGGCACTCAGGGGTGCCTTTACTGCCTCATAATATTGGGAGTCTTTTTGGCATTTTACACAAAACTGACAAAAATCTGCTACAACCTTACCAGGCCAATAAAAATCTTTATCAGCCTTAATGTTGTCTTTCTTACATCTTAGTGTCCCGAAATTGGAATACCATTTTCAATTTGTATCTTATCTCCAAAACCAGTAGGTACTGCTACATATATATATATATATTCTCTTTTATCTAACTCTTTACTAGACGACTTAAATATGACATCTGCTTCAAAGAAACATTCCCATATCGCATTTGTAACATGATCACTTGATACTATATTCTATCACTTACTATACTTTAAGATTTAAGTCTGACTGTTGTGCCTCCTGCTAAACATATATATCTCTTAACTAACGATCCCCAGTTTCTTCCTCAATTACTTTAATCTATTTTCTTTCCTTTGGTTTACTAAATCTGCTGCTCGAGGCACTGAAAGCAGAAAATTATTTAATACAAAAATGCTGGGGAAGTACATCTCCAAACTCCGTTTGTTTAACGACATGTAACAACCATTCTAGAAATCCAGAAATTCCATCCAAAATTCTAGAAATGTCACACTCAGGGCATCTAGATAACAGCAACATTAACCTCAGAACCTTATGACAGTAATAATTAATTATTCGTATTCCAACGACGCACACACCAAACCACGTCATGTGTTTTACCCACAGACTATGGCTGGACGATCCCTGTCTCTGGTTGCATTAAAAACTTCAACGATAAAGACATCAGGGAGGGGGTGGATGATATGGACGACTGCCACCAGAGATGCGAAGACGAGACTGAATTTGTATGTTTGTCCGTAGATTACATACCTGAAGAAAAAATATGTTTTCTGAGCCGACACAATCGTGCAAGTATTCGATCCCTTGGTGAATATACGCAGCCTTGTTACGTAGAAGGTTATCAGTACTCAGAAAAGACGGATACAGGTATTTATTTATTTTAAAATGTCATAATAGCACAGGCAGTCAGAGACAAATTTCCTTGTTGAGACCCTTGACAATTTTCTGTGCTCTCATCACTCACGAAATAGCCTACTGGCGTACCATCAAATCGAAAATCTGTTTAGCTGGTTATAGATAAGAAAGTACACAATATATTGAATGCAATATCTGTCTTCTAAGAAGACTGTATATGCAAAGACATGACGTTTTACTACTTGACAGCATAACATGTAACCAAGGGAGCAACCACGTACACTCCTGTTTTAAAGCTAAGACCGGTAATGTTACAGTTCTCGTACATTACGTAAATTCCGTCAAAATGACCACTTGATTTGAAGCATCCAACCTGCAACATCTAGCTCGGGCCTATTTTCGTACAATTAACTTACATGTGAAGGCTGTGTCTATACTTTTTATAATACAACTCTCTTTAAACTCTTGTTGTATTATGGCTGTTCAAAATCGCAGCGCCCAACCCCTTCCCCACCGTCTCGCCCCACCCAAAGGGTCATCTGAATTTAATCCTGCAGCCTAATGTGTAAGGTATTGACGTAATATTTTAGTAGGATGTCTTCTTTAGTGATGTTCATGCGTTAAACTATAGTAAACGACACATTATTGTGGATGAGGACATTACTTGTTACTATTACAAAACTAGACGAAATACATAAAGGTCTATGTGTTTCTCTTGATCAATTGAGAAGAGCTCTTCGGGGTAGAGTCGAACCTGTAAAACAACTGTGACGCTTTACCAACGTTATTCCTTATGGCGTTATTATTTATTAACCTTAAGCTGATCTATTTATCTTTTTCAGAGTTCTACTGGAGTGACACAATTCAGGGTTGCATTCGATTGAACAATGTAGTGCATGACAACCAGACGTCGAGCTTAAGCGCTTGTCAAGATCGTTGCGTAAGTGAAACTGATTTCACGTGTCTCTCGATCGATTTCACAGGCAGCCTGTGTAATCTTCAAAGTGATAATCGCAACACAATCCGGCCGACTAGTGACTACACTCAACCGTGCTACACTGACGACTGGACATATTCTGAAAGAGTAAAGTTTGGTTCGTGGACAGATGACTTGGATGCGTGCATTCGAAGTCACAATATGAATGAACTGGAAGTGCCTGATCTTGAAGCCTGCAGGATGATGTGTGCCCAGACTGAGGGATGTTGCTCCTTCGATTACAAAGATTCTGATCATCAGTGCTTCCTCAGCGGGTACAATAGGGCTACCGTTAGTCCTTCAACGGATTACACCGAACCCTGTTACGTATCAGGCTACCGGTACTCTGAGAGAGTCGACAAATTCTGTAGGTATTTAGATTAACTCTGTAACAGTGTGTCTACATCTACAGTGGCAACACATCCCATGCGCTAACGATATGGAACCAGATACTTTAGTCCTTTTATATGTAATATTGCTTTAATGATTCATTTATCAAGTTGGCATATTTGGTATCTTGATCTCGAGAATTCTTCCAAGGTATTTAAAGTAGTGTATGTAAGAAATGTACAACTGTGACATGAAAAATTAGATTCCTCTCCTGTGTTCTGTTAGAGAAGAAGCTGTTTGCCTGTGTATTATACAACATTTACTCAAACTCATTAATGGAACGATTGAATAAAACCTAAGAATCCTAATAATGAAATAGTGAGATGTAACAAGTACTCGTCCTCCGCCATTGGAATTGGAACATCTCCATCAGGCGAGGTAACACCAACCTCGATTTCCATGAACTGTAGAGTTCGGAATCTAAGTTGCCCACGTCACATTAACCTTAGATATTTCGATTTATTTTTAGATTAATAGTTATATTTTAAGGCTTAGAGAAAACTCGAATGCAGGTAAACTGCACACTACATCATCAGTCTTCAAAAGTCAGTACAGGATGTTTTGAGACACACTGGTGTTATATTTTGTTTTTCTTTCATCAAACAGCAACATTCAAGATAAATTGTAATGAGACTGTATCCCTATAGAAACGATAAAATCAGATAATAAATGTGCAAAACAAAGATTCCAAAGTTTTCCATGCATAGCTTTTTCTTTCACTTAAACTGCGGCAAAGGCCACGTCTTATGGTAGTGAGGTAATCTCTACTATGCATAGTAGTTCCCTTTTATAAAGAGAGTAACCTATCGGTCTTCCTGTATTCATTCATTCATTTTTTCCCGATATATAGCGTTATTGGTTTAGACATTTTGTTTCAATACGTATAACTGTGGTACTGCAATATTGTAATGCTTGACGGCAACATAGTCCATCGTTTCTGCCAGCTAATATACGTCTAGCTGGGCAATTCTTACCAAATCGTTGTCACTTGGCACTATATTGTTTTAGTCCATGGGCTAGCAGGACCCACCAAGCACCCCCCCCCCCCGACTCTCCGCGAGTGGTATCATTTTGTCCAGGGTACCCGTCCAAACAATATTTTGCATGTTACCATTGAAAATGCTGGGATCGACTCTGCATTTCCGCCATTTTCCAAAATGGCCGCCATTTGGAACTATTTTCACCCATATCTCGGCGTCTAAGGCTCATAGAGTTATAATTCTGGTGTTTATACCCATGTTTTCTGGGTCAAGGAATCCAGTAAGAACAAAGCCATAACCATTGGATCATTGCGCTGCAGCGGCCATTTTGAAATTCAAAAGGGCCGCCAATTCGGAACTATTTTTACCTATAACTCAGCTTCTAAGGCACATACATAGAGTTATAATTCTGGTGTCTCATTTTGGAAAATGGCGGAAATGCAGAGTCGATCCCAACATTTTCAATGGTAACATGCAAAATATTGTTTGGACGGGTCCCCTGGACAAAATGATACCACTCGCGGAGAGTCTGGGGGGGGGTGCTTGGTGGGTCCTGCTAGCCCATGGACTATTTAGGCAAGTAACTTAGTCTTGCTTGGTGCAATAACGTGAGAGACAAATTCAGAGGCATTTCCGGAGCATGAAGCACACACAGCTTTATGACATTATCAACCACCTTACATGGTTGCTGATTCATATCAGGGAGTGTTTTCAATCATAAGGTCCTGAGTTCGAGTCACTCCAAGATTAATGTATGTCGTCCAGTTACAGAGTTGTTGACAATTGACAATTCATAATCATAGAAGTTAAAATATGAATCTAAGAAACTGACTTCGGTAAGCCAATGATGGCTTCTACGCGAGTTCCTGCTTGCAGGAGGATCTAAAATACATACATACATGAATGCCCACAATCATAGTTAAGTGTGAGGAGGTAAACAAAGGAAGACGCTACCACAAGGTACCGTGCAGGTTCAGAACTAATCAAGGAGCTACTGACACACTTGACTGAATCGTTTTCATAATCTATGAGTAAAAAGTCTTCGAACAAACATGCCATCTAAACAATACCTCCCATTACTTGTAAATGATATACTGTCCATCTTCGCACAAACACATCAGTAGTAGTTTTTATATTCCTTTAGATTTGAAATGATGATGCAACCTTGACAAGTAACTCAACATAACAAGTAACTCAACACGGTGAAGGGAAGCTGTATAATCATTGGTAGATAGGAAACATGATTATATCAAGCGTAAAGGAATAACGAAGGCAGCGATCAAATACAATTTATATGATGCACTAACCTCAAAACTCTCTAATATTCGACTTTTAAGTTAACCGCTTCCTGTTTGACTGAATACGCTCGATTGGGAAATTGGCTCGTAAGTCCTCTGACGTCATCAAAATGGCATTTTAAGCGTATAACGTAATTAATGGCGGCTTACTGTGTACTGTGGTTCAGTCAAACAGGCAGCGGTTCATTTAAAGGTTTCGCTAACAGAGTTTTGAGGTTACTGAATAATATAAATTGTCCTTTATCCCTGCCTTCGTTATTCCTTTAAACAACATCAACAATTGTGGAACGGTCTTACTATATCAGTGAAATACAATTATGCGGATTGGTGACAATAAAAACAAACATCTCACCACCTTCAACCCCACCCTCCCTCGGCCTTAATGGTGTATCAAAGTGTTTTTTAATGAGAAAATGACAATAATAAAACAAAAACGTTTGCAAACTGGGGATGACAAACTTATTTCATGTTGCTGATGCAAAGGGAATAAAACGTGGAAGATCTGGTTGGCTTTTTTGTCCATGCTGTAAGCAACTTATTTCCCGATTATTGTTTCCGGTTATCCGATTTGTTGGAGCTTTGTCGCAATAAGTACTGGTCATGTACTTGTAGGACACTGCGCCCTTTCGAGATAACATGACACGGGGTGGGGGGGGGGGAGGGGGGGGGTGGCTGGACCGCAGCATGGTAAAAGGGTATACTTTCTCTCACCACCAGAATGGAATATTGTGGCTACCGTAGTATATATAGAATAGTCTATACGTATTTCCTGTTCCAACTGAGAACTGAAGAATTTTCACCCACTATAGAGTCTGGGCACGACGTTTGCCTTATATAGTCAGTATTGCTAATTTCGGAACACTGCCAATTTCGGACACCCCTAAGAAATGCACGATTTCACCATGACAACCTACAGGAAGAGCCAAATTTCACCAAAAAGTACGAAATGACCCGTGTGCAAGTAAATACTTACATATTTGTCAATAAAATGACGGAGATCTATGAAGTCTGTTATAATTACTGAAAGAGCAACTGCGCCACCAATTTTATCACCAGCGCCACACTGTGGGACTGTGTGTCCGAAAATTAGCAATACTCTAGCAAAGAAATACCAGTTCCACAATCACAAGAATCTTCTTGGAATACAACGTGAAAACAGTTTGCAGGAAAGAAAGTTTGGCCGTGTATCGTAATATAACACACTTCTCCCACCATATCAAGTATATTTTCAGGTGATTTATACCAGAAGATATAGTTTTGGGGTGTTTTAAGGCTTAGGTGTCCGGAATTAGAAGTGTCCATGCTACATGGAGACTGTAGCCAGTTTATCATGACGTTGTTAGTTCCAGTTTGCTATCACGAGTCACTTGAGAAGAGAATAAATACACATGATCAGGGTTATAGGTTCATTCAGTCGCAGTCTATACTGTGTACTGTTACTATTTATGTTTACTATTTATGAAGAGCGCCATGCAAAACTAAGTACTACACAGTCGCACTTGGCTCTTTCACATGTACTGCATTCAAGGATGATATTTCCACTTAATTTGCTTATGATCGTGTAAGTGCTGCTCTGATTGGTTCAATTAACATATATTTCAAAATACTGAGGTCATCATGACAACCAATCAAATCATATGTTGGAAACAGATTTGACTTTCAATACTTTGAGAATACAGATGCCAAAAAGAAAAAGAAACTGTTGCACGATCGATTTTCATTTATTATAGATGAGTGAATATTTGCAATGGCAAATTTGAGGATAGTATCACAATTATGAGTGGAGAACACATAATACGTTTTATCAGTTACCCTTTGCAGATTAACAAATGTTTTACCATGAAGAAGAGAATGTTCACATCTCCATTACCCTTTGCCTAGAATAACTTCACTTAGCTTTAAATGAGAAGAAAGCCCAAACAGATTCCTGCATCTTAACTCAACCCCCCCCCCCTTCCCC
>KN882536.1:2087-13290 GCA_000934455.1 Apostichopus parvimensis
CCTCGTTGAATGGAACATTCCATCTTTCAACTCATGAAATATTTGCACTATTGCACTTATAACCATTCATTATTTGTATATTATTGTATTGTATTGCATTGTATTGTGTTGTATTGCATTGCATTGTATGCTATTGTATTTTATGTTATTGTATGTTATTGTATGTTATTGTATGTTATGTTATTTTATTTTAATTTATTTTAATTTATTTTTAATTATTTTATATTTGTCCTGTAAACACTCACACATAGCTTATTTCTTACTGTATACATATAACAATTAAAATAACAAAATACAACATATTTCTAGCTGTGCTTTAATACTAGGCATTAACACAGAATGAGTTACCCATAGTGTGAAGTGAATACAATGAAAAGGAAGACCTCATCAGGACTCAGATAATTCCTTCTGTTCTTTATTTCCCCTTCCTACTTCTGAATTTCCTTTTCTCTGTAAAAACCTTGTGACAACAGCCAAAACAGCCAAAAACAAAACAAAATGACAAAAGAGAATACAGGACCAGATAAGAAACCCAAAACACTGTCCAAAGTAATAGGACAGTACTTACTAATACTATACATTGAACAGTAGTAGTGCCAATTTACAGAGAAAGCTCTTGACAGACCTTGCATTAATATTTATCATTCATGTCAGAACAAACAAAAAAATGACAAAAGAGAATACAGGACCAGATAAGAAACCCAAAACACTGTCCATTGAGGTGATTGGACAGTACTACTAATACTATACAGTGTAGTATGATGCCAATTACAGAGAAAGCTCTGACAGACCTGGCATTAATATTTATCATTCATGTCAGAACAAAACAAAAAAATGACAAAAGAGAATACAGGACCAGATGAGAAAACCCAAAACACTGTCCATTGAGGTGATTGGACAGTACTTATACTATACAGTGTAGTATAATGCCAATTACAGAGAAAGCTCTTGACAGACCTGGCATTAATATTTATCATTCATGTCAGAACAATACAAAAAAATGACAAAAGAGAAATACAGGACCAGATAAGAAAACCCAAACACTGTCCAAAGTAATTTGACAGTACTTACTAATACTATACAGTGTAGTATAATGCCAATTACAGAGAAAGCTCTGACAGACCTGGCATTAATATTAGCATTCATGTCATAACAAAACAAAAAATATGAAAAAAGAGAAATACAGGACCAGATAAGAAACCCAAAACACTGTCCATTGAGGTGATTGGACAGTACTTATACTATAGTGTAGTATAATGCCAATTACAGAGAAAGCTCTGACAGACCTGGCACTGATATTTATCATTCATGTCAGAACAAACAAAAAAATGACAAAAGAGAAATACAGGACCAGATAAGAAACCCAAAACACTGTCCATTGAGGTGATTGGACAGTACTAATACTATACAGTGTAGTATAATGCCAATTACAGAGAAAGCTCTTGACAGACCTGGCATTATTATTAGCATTCATGTCAGTGCTTGAAGGAGTCGACCACAATTTACTTCAAATCAGCGGGGCTAGATAGCCGCACAGGAAAATCTGATTTCCTGCCGAGGGGAAAAAGAACCCATGACGCACAAAATATGTCTCACGGTTTCGAGTTGTCAGTGGAGACTCAATGAAGACTGTCAGACCTACACTTGCATATACAGTACTGTATATTATAGATACAGAGAACGGCATATCCAGACTCACCTTATCGCATCGCAATATATGCAAACATGCGAGATAATCAAATTGCACTACTGTATGTATACAAGTCCAAAGATCTACATAGCCGGTTTTATTAATGTTAACCAGAAAGCATCAGTATTTTATAAGAGCACACACTTCAGAGACTGTCACATGTGTATATAAACCTTGAACACTAAATTATTCCACTGAAATATATATTCTAATAAAAGAACAAAACCGATTATATCACATTTATGCTAAGTCAGCAATCTTAAAGTTCTAGTAGAACTAGAATACCCCACTGAGATGCTGTGTCTGCATAGAAACGAAATTTGGGCCTGATATTACGGGTCTTAAAAGTGCTCGCTGTTTAATTCCAGTTTGCAATGTACTACTGAGTCAGGCCTAAATATTACACAATTTTTGCCCAAAAACTTTGCTAGAATTTTACAAAACGTAAGCGCTTGAAAACTCCGGCAATTTTTTAATCTCCCGACCTACAGTAATGCCTATATACTGTAATTCCATTTAAATTTTATCTGTTTCATGACAAGCTTCTTCTTTTTTTTTGTTAAACTGATCGAGGCGGTATTGATACCAAGTTTCAATGAGTACAGTCACCAAAAGGAGCTCTCTTTTTTGGCTCAATGTGTTATGTAACTTAATTACAAATGAACCCGAATGGAAAATTAACGGATCCTTGCTCATAGTTTTGACCGTAATATCGGGAATTTCGGGGGCAAGGGGGAGGGGTGGGGGTGGGGAGGGGGACACAAAAAAATAGATTGATAGAGAAGTATACAAATTTTTGATATTAACACAATCTTAAATTCTTCATGAATTCTGACTATCGGCATTGTTTTCGCCATACTGTACCAATTATTTTTGGAAGAGTTTTGCAAGCAGGTTCGTTCCTCTGCAATTTGATGTACATACTGTACTGTGAGTAAAATTGTGAACCAAATTTAAAGACTTAAATGCAATCTATATATTCCAAATTCTTCTTAAAGCAAGATGAGGCTGGCTGACTGTTGACATTACAGAGTGTAAAAGAGACGAACCGGTGTGTATTTTACGCAAGAACAAAGTACACAGCCTACGTAGAGCCCAAAAAATGAATCATTGACAGGCAATGTGAATAGTTTGTTTGACACTGACTTGCAAACAGAGTGGTGGAGATTGTCTATTTTGTTTGCTGTCAGGGGATACACTACACTTCCTTCTCAGTAGATCTCACACTTGGGTCCATTGCAGATATAATATATCAGGTTTGGTGTTAATTACCTTCGACTGATGCACATGTATTGTAACACCATGTCAAAGGATACTATTGTACTATACCAATAACAAAGACAACATCCCACATAAATGTATTTTCCTGATAAAAGATATTAACTATTCTAATGTTACCATGTCATGAAAAAAAGTTCATTATCAGGTTTGGTGTTAATTACCTTCAACTGATGTGAACATGTATTGTAACACCACATAGGATACTATTGTACTGTACCAATAACAAAGACAAAAACCCCACATTAATGCATATATTCCTGATAAAAGATATTTACCATTCAAATATTACCATGTCATGAAAAAAGTTCAATTTTTTATAATTAAACATTAATACTGTACTAGACATAATGGCAAATATATGCTAGAAAGATAGTATATACTTGTACTGTAAGGTATACATCTAGAGTCATATCTGGTCCAACTTTTTAACCACATAACATATTGCACAGTATATTATGTTAACTATCAAAAACTTGATTCCAATCTGAACAAAAGAGGGAAGAATCCACCATAGTCTACCCAAGGTTGTTGATATCTGACAATTTTGAAGGTCGAAGCTCAAAAGAATTGCTCCAATTATACAGCATTGTTACGAACGGCAGGATTTTGGGTCCTGGAGGCAAGGTTCTTGCCAGGGATGCAAAACCCTTAAATCCGAACGCTAACTTTTTTATCAGAGAAACAAACCCCATGTACACACACTCACACCTAGGCCTATATGCAAAACATGACACAACACAATTTTGAATGAACATCCTGGTTTCTGTCTTTTTAACAACAACAACAACAACAACAAATTCTTCTTCTGAAAAGAACCAAAATTTCTTCCAATCCTACAGCTGATTGAATTTGTTTGCAAACAAATCAATCATAACAATGAATTAGGTCCACGTGCTTCAGTCAATGCTTTTGTGGTGTATATCGTTCGTGTGTTAACAACTGTACATACTTCAGGAATCGTCGAAAGCAGCCTCTGAAGTTTGATTTTTTTTCATTCTAATCAACATTGCATAAAAAGTTCTTCGCATTGACCTAAGTACTGTTCTTTTGGTGGTGCTGGTTGTTTGCAAAACACTGCAAAGAGCCCAGGGTAAATGTTGGATCAGGTTTTGAGGATTTGCACACATGTGTAGATGAAAATCCGAAGTTATAAAAAAAGGCAGTAGTACATTATGTACATGCAGTAGTGAATTGTGTAATTTAGTGAGAGATATGCACACTGTAGGTACGGGGATTTTTGAAGAGTTGGTTGTTGGAATCACTAGTCAATGCATGGAGCTAATACAGAGTTGGCGAGTAGTCCATCTGAACTTTCATAGAGTATAGACCGTGATACTATCGCATCTTAACAACTTCAACTGGTAAAAGTAGGTCACACAATAAACGCTAAATTTTGGTGTTCCATCGGGAACGCAGGTTTTTTTTTTTACGGGACGCAAACCTTTTGGTACCATTTAGTATTTCATGAGCTCTAGACAAGTTCAGGGCCTCCAAAAACTACTACTTAAACAAAATTGGAATCCCCTAAAGTAGTTCCTAGCCTTCATAAAAGTACTTCTGACAAATTTTAGGATGCTGAAGTCTGGGGCCAATTACGGAGGACTGTTAAGAATTTATGAGTCACTCCTATTACTGTAAATACGTACACTGCACACTCTATTTAGCACTGACAAATTTGGCACAATTGGCATTCAATAGAGACCACCATCAAAACTCTAGACACAATAGTTGTACCTGACCACAGCCTCCCACATGTACATGTTGCTCCTTTACAACTTAACTGCGCCTGTCTGGGTTTTAATGTTTACTTTAAATGAGTCAGAGCTAGGTTACTAATCAATAAAGAACTGTCTTAAATACCAAGTGCACAAACTCCGGCTGTCTAACTGTGCAATTAAAAATTAGTACCCTTTATTACCCATCCTGTGTTGAGACAAACAGGAGAATACTAAAAATAAGGATTGTGCAAAGAAATAAACAGATCGCCTTTCAATATGTAGACATGCAGCATTCATGGATGTGCTCATGCCAGAGACGGGCTCAGAGACGGGTGGCTGCTCCCGGCAGTTCTGAATGCCACCCAGCACATACAGTATCATAAACATTTCCGCCCGGCCCTTTTTTTGATGACGAATTTAACAAATTTTACCAAAAAATGGGTGAGTACACAGAAGCTAGTACCAGAATA
This sequence comes from Apostichopus parvimensis, assembly GCA_000934455.1. Classification (NCBI taxonomy): domain Eukaryota; kingdom Metazoa; phylum Echinodermata; class Holothuroidea; order Aspidochirotida; family Stichopodidae; genus Apostichopus; species Apostichopus parvimensis. The sequence continues at coordinate 7,247 of KN882536.1, forward strand.
GGAAAAAGATAGCACCACTTGCCATCTAAGCATACTTCATTTGCAAGTCGTTTCCAAAAGGGAGGGAGGGGGGACCTCTACCCCTGATACCCCTCCCCCAGGACTTGGATCACACTACCGCACAAATCCGCCCGGCACTCAAATATTTCCTGAGCATTGACCTTTGACGTAAATGTAACTGTTCGGAATCCTGAATGTGCGTGATTTCACACGGCAGTATATACTTAACCGTACAGTGACCCGGTAGGCATACAGTACATTTACAGAACAGCAGCTCACTGTATACCACACAGCTTTAAAATGATTTTTTTTCCTAGTAAAGAAAACCTCAACTTCCTAAAATCATTGATCGCGAGGCACAATGCCCGATACCTACAGTTAATCCCAAGGTCTTATTGAACTTGCATCTAAAGGTTATAAAGTCAATCCTTCGACTTGTACGGACTACCACACATGTACGTAATTCTGGTCCGTGGAAGTCAAATGCGGTCTTTGTGGTTTGGTCATTATCATACAACGACCGAGAACCGCATAGTTGTAAATCCCTTTATAAAATGTTATCAGGACATACAGTACTGACCTACTGTACAGCACTGTGGTAACAGATGGATCATACTATATGTAACTTAGGAGATTTAGATTCTTCCCTGGATGGGATAAATCTAGCCAACTCTGTCATGTGTTCAAAGTTCTTATCTGTACATTTCCATCCTAATGGTTTCAAATAATTTCCTGTCATTTGTAAAGTGCACGCTGGACTGTAAATCGTGTTCCAGTACAGGCACTCCAGCAAAGCATTACTAGCTAACTTAGCCACAACTGTTGGGAACCAGAAAATCAAAGCTACTGTAAAAAGCAGTGCAGAAGTGCGGTGCAGAAGTGCGGTGCGGAAGTGCGGTACAGAAGTGCAGTAAAGAAGTGCGGTACAAAAGTGCGATACAGAAGTGCGGTAATGAAGGATGGTAAAGAGGGATGGTAAAGAAGTGCAGTATTCCCCCTCTCCCTCCTCCCCCTCCCTCCTCCCCCTACCAAAACAAAGAAACAGCTGATTCATTGTGACATTGCCACTAGATTTGAGGACATACCATACCATCTCAGTGTGGATTAGGATGTACATACAATATATAGACACACTGTACATACCCGTACAGTGGTACGTACAGTACACTAGCAATTGTTTGTAGTCTATACAGGCCTATTCAGTGTATACATAGTACACTGTGTTATACAGGTTCAATCAGCTTGCTTGCTAGCCCACTCTTTTGCTCAAATTCAATATTAGTTAGTTCTGTAATGACTAATTACAGATCTATATGATATACGTAGTCAATCAAACAATACAGTTAATAATTTAATATACTGTTAACAATGATGAATTGTCAATGTTCACTAACTTTTAAAGCCTGACATAATTGCGTGGGCAGCAAACACTACAAGTGGTACAGGTACTATGAGAAACACCAGGGGTAGTTTTAATGACATCATTTTCTGGTTCCTTTAAAATATTATTATACTATGTAGCAAACTCAAGAATGACCAATATTGTTTACTGTACGTACAGGAGAGAAGCTTGTGTTCAGGTTTGGTAATTTGAACACTCAGCTTTGGGGGGTGCTACCAAAATATTCAGTTTACCTAAATTTAGGGTAATTTTTAAGTTTCAGAACAATGCAATAGATCTGAAATTTTTGTAACAAGTTCTCTAGCTGTCGGACAATTTTCTCAAAGCTGATTTTGGTTACACCGAACAGAAATTTGGTCATGAGATCATAAAATAATAATTTGCGCTGCCCACTATAGGACAGTAAGTACTGCAAGTTATAAGTGCAATACAGGTATTAAATAAATTATACTTCTCTACAGTATTCCTTTACTGTAAGTACTCCTTTACTGTAAGTACTTCTTTACTGTGAATTCTTCATTGCAAGTACTATACTTCTTTACTATAAGTACTTACTTCTTTACTGTACTTCTTTAATATATATACTGTACTTCTTTGCTGTATTCCTTAGTACTTCTTTACTGTAGTACTTCTTTAGAATACTTCTTTACTGTACGTACTTCTTCACTACTTCTTTACTGTTCTTTACTGTATTTCTTTACTGTAAGTGCATACTTACAATATTACTCTAGAATATAAACCTACAGTATGTCTGTACTGGCAGACTTTACTCCAGACTTAAAGTAAGTCTGTGCACAGTACTATACTGGCAGACTTACAGTTCTCTAGACCCACAGTAAGTCTGTACAGTACTCTATTGAGACCTACAGTAAGTCTGTACTGTACTGGGTTTGTACTTATACACTGAGCATATAGTACTTGCCTGCACCCACGGATTTGTACTCATATTGTGATCACTATAAGTCTTCGCTACTCGTTCAAACGTTTTGCTTTAAAATTCATGTTTGCAGAACTTTATTACCAATTGATGCTATGTTTGATGCTTGGGATGTTGAATCTAGAAGAAACTCTGACTTTTTTCCCAGACAAATTTGTCATCAACCACCATCCTCTCCATCCCCCCCCCCCCTTCTACCTCTCAGTCCCCTTTCTCTTCCCTCTTATCTAGTTTCTCTATTCTAAACCTCGCCCTATCAACCCCTTAAAATAAAAACGAACCTACAGCGCAACATAAAATGTACACTTAAGTTTATAAATTGTAAAAGTCTTTATATATGATATTACACTAAGAACTACATACTGTTCCATAGACTACCGACGCCAAGTCAAAGTATTGACAATTTGCAGGAACACGGACTCTAAGTTTGTTCGTGAAACCAAAACCACGTCTCATGTACTGTACATTGATACTTTCTGTTAAGGAGAAAAGGTAACGAGTTTCTGGATTAATTAACAAATGACATATAAAGGAAAAACAAAGCAGCAATAAACAATGTCAGGTAAGAAACGACAGGCTTTCACTTTCTAAGTTAACTTTGTCAAAGTTTCCAGGATACACTTATATTGTAAAGAACAACTTTATGGACTCATGGCTTACCGTGTAGTAGTTGTGACTGTTTAAATACATAAATACATAAATATATATGTATATTGCCTTTGTCGTTTACCTCCATTTCATTTACATTAAGTCTGTTCGAGATCCGGCTTTAGGATATCACAAATGATTTCGGGTTTGGTTAGCATCATGTTTGATCTCTAGAGTAAGGCAAAATATGTCACCAAAAACAGTGCTAGTATTGTTCGATACAGGTGACAAACGGCTACAGTGGAATTACGACCTTCCTTACCGGTTTCGAACCTCTGGACGTACAATCAGCGTCCATAGCCTAGTTGGTTAGGGTGTCCGCATACAGAGCGGGAGGCCCGGGTTCGAACCCCGGTGGAGGCTGGAAGTTTTTTCACTGTTCTTGATTTTCCAACCCATTACGATTGTCATCAATTCTGGTAAATACTAATGAGACATTCCATTCGATTCTAAAAGTTTCATCGCCCAGACAATTCTTTTTTCGTAACTACCAAATAAGATTTTATGACATTGAATATGATGTCTACAAATTTTGAGACCGTTTTCTCAAGTATATACGTATATTGTTGAAACCTACCGTAACCATATTCAAGCACACAAACGGTCTTGGGTGAGGGGGGGCCTTGGCCATGAACAAGACTGTAAACCTTTGACTTTTAACTTGAACTATAAATTGAGCCCATGCAAGAAGTGCACACTATACACAGGTATGCTATGTAGGCACTGCCAGTACAGAATGTACATCTACCTACAGTATACAGATCTCTACAAATAGGTACTGATAAGCAAAACTTAATTTACAATATGACAACTACAGTACCTATGGGAAGTCCCCTGGGGTGGTGTAAAGTTGTGTGTGGGATTCTTGGCCTTGAGCAAGACTATTAACTTTCAACATTAACTCCTATTGTATAGACGTATACAAAATGACCATGTATCATTGGGAACACATTTGTCTGTGGATTTAAGAGGCCTTTTAAATTAACAATATAATGGCAACTACAGTACTTAACATATACTGTATGTACGGTAAGATGAGACACTTGGAACAAGTGTTAAAACTTGACAGTTTTTCAAATTATGAAAGCAATTCACCTGTGCACATAAATACTGTATATCAACAGTAAGTTAATTAATTTACGACTTGCATATGTATAGGATCACAAATACAGGTACCTGGAAAGTTCAAATAGAAAGTATAAACTACAAAAGAACACCCTCAATAAGATGAGACAGCTATCACTTTCTGCGAGGATAATGACCGTATTTTAAAGTTATTATATAATTTAAATACTCGAACTTGAAGAGCTGCATAAAAGGGTCTCATTTTTTTATCCTTTTTTCTTTTCTTTCTTTCTTTCTAACTTCGTTTTGGCTCTCGGCTGACATAAACTTTCAGGTACATTGGTACACGGTTCTGTCTTTAGAACCACTCCCGTGTTGAATTACAGGAAACTAACATACATGTTGTTAACCTATTATTATATAAATAACCTACAGTAATTAAACTAGTCCAACGCACGTGGAACTAATGATGGCAAGAATGCCATGGCTCCAGTTTGGCAATGATTCTATGATTTAGAGTGGTAATATATTATAAACACAGATATTGGTGATCAGTAAATATATTTTACCATATTTTTTTACTATTTACCATTTTTGTTACCATTTCTTTTACCATTTTTGTTACCATTTTTGTTATACACCATTATTTTTTAACCATTTTTTACCATATTACATTTTTTACCATACTTTTGCCATCGGTTACTATTTTTTACCATATTTTTTTTAACATTTTTGTTACCATTTCTTTCTACCATTTTACCATTTATGTTATCATTATTTTTACCATTTTTTTACCAGTTTACATTTTTTACCATATTTCTACCATCGGTTAATAATTTTAACATATTTTTTTACCATTAATCATCTTTGTTACCACCATTTTTCACCATTTACCACTTTAGTTAGCATTTTTTTTACTATTTACCATTTTTGACCATTTTACATATATATTACCATATTTTTACCATCGGTAAATATTATTATTTTCTTTTTTTTACACTTTGTCAAACAAATTGAACCTACCTTAATGAAATGCCCTGTGTCATCAGCGACCGACTTCACTCTAACCAAAGGTTGCTGTACCTTACAACATGACCTGGCAGTTTTTTTATAATATATTTTTTCTTTCTAAGGTTAATCAACAGAATGAAACACAAGGAAGTTACCCCAATCATGACATCTTTAAATAAAATTACCTAAGAACTTTCCCTTCTATGTGTGACATGTAGTAAATTAATTGAAAGCTGGACGGGGAATACCTGGATTCTTGTAAATACACAGTACCATTAACAAAGCGCCAATGACTTGTGACGGTCAGTGACTCAGCACTGCAAAAGTACATGCTGTAGTGTGCTTAAGCTATTTAACTAAATAAGTGTACTGTAAACATATGTATACTGCATAAAATAACACAGAAAAAAACCATAAACACAAAGGTCAAGTACCACACTGTACATATGGGTGTGTACACTATCATGCACAGAAAAAATAAATAAAAATTCCTTTCTTTTCTTTTCTTTTGTTAGCTGTAGCTCATTTACTGTAGCTCTGAATAGAAGGGGAATGTTTCATACTACCATCACTCTGAATAGAAGGGGAATGTTTCATACTACCATCAGTTACTTTAGCTTTGAATAGAAGGGAATGTTTCATACTACCATCAGTTACTTTAGCTTTGAATAGGAGGGGAATGTTTCATACTACCATCATTTACTGTAGCTTTGAATGGGAGGAGAACGTTTCATACTACCATCATTTACTGTAGCTTTGAATAGGAGGGGAATGTTTCATACTATCATCATCTACAATAGCTTTGAATAGGGGGAGAATGTTTCATACTAACTTACCATCATTTACTGTAGCTTTGAATGGGAGGAGAATGTTTCATACTACCATCATTTACTGTAGCTTTGAATAGAAGGTGAATGTTTCATACTACCATCATTTACTGTTGCTCTGAATAGAAGGGGAATGTTTCATACTACCATCATT
>KN882536.1:33328-45436 GCA_000934455.1 Apostichopus parvimensis
AAAAAAAGCAGAGACATTTCTTCCCGAGAGTGAAAGACAGAGATGACACTTACGTTGATCCTGTCCTCCGCCACTGCTGGGATGCATGGGGCTAGATATCCTGGGGGACATCATCCCACCCATTCCCCACCCACCCACCATCCCACCCACCCATTTCCATGTGACTTACGTTGATCTTGTGCTCCCCCACTGCTGGGATGCATTGGGCTCGATATCCTGGGGGACATCATCCCACCCATTCCTGGAGCGGCTGGTGTCACATCAGATCTCTGAATTTGGGGAAAAAAGGGAGTTTTAGAGTATTGAATCAATCATTATAATCATGATATATATAAAGTATACGGGACGAATTTTACGTGCAAATTTGACCGGGACCTGGTACATTTGAGATGGCAGCATTATACACCTAGGATACAAGGTTGATAAGTTGGATATCAGCCTGAAACCAGTTTCAACGAATTAAAGTTATGAAACTAACCGAGAATAATTTTCCTGCCTAGTTCATTACAATGTGTCCTTGGGCAAGATGCTTTATCTCAATTGCTTCTCTCCACCCAGGCGTTAAATGGGTACCTGTGAGGTAACTTGTCATTGGGCGCAGTATATAACTGCAGCCGCCTGGAGGGATTGTCTCTGGGACAGGTTATTATCGACCAGGGGTAATATGACGTCTGTATCGCGCTTTGAAACCTATCGCTGGTGTAAAGCACTATATATAATCGAATATTATATTATTTATTTTGCTTTGGGTAAACCCTAGTGAAAAGTTCATCCGGTGTTGTAAAGAGAAATGCTATGCAAAAAAGGTCCAATTTCTATACATGTGTACAAGTGTAAAGATGTGTACATGTACAGCAGTTTTCTACACAGGGACGATACATAATTAGTATTCAGAGAGAGTAGCAAACTTCAGAGCCTTCAAGAATCTACACAAAAATATGAACGCTAAATAATACCCCGTAATCTTGAGGTGTGCATTTACTCCAAAAATATTTTTTAATAATCTATATCAATTGAACATTTTTATTATTATGAATTTGCCCGTCTTGCATAGCATTTTTGCGATCCGATTAAGGGAAATACTTATGCCCTGATTATTGCTAATCGCACTTTTATTGGCGTTTCAAGTATTTGAACGAAAGGCAATCGCTTCAACTTTCGAGGCCTTTATTGAGGTGCCTACCTTGCCACCAGCGAGGACCACATGTCTGGCCCGACAGACGAACATTCCGCCGTTCTCCGTCATCAGACGAGAGTGAAGGAAGATGTAGCTCCTGAAGACGTGACGGATCTGACCTTGTCTCCCCTGATTGGAAAGAAATCGAAAGAGTAAAATGATTTCTTGTGAACCAGGATATATCTTGGGTAAAGTTCCCTTAAAAAGTACAGTATAGGGACATATTAAAATGTTAATGTTAATATAAATGTTAATATTAAAATGTTACTGGCTGAAATCGTCCTGTGTCTTACACTTACACAGGGACAGAACAACAACATACATTTACATTTTACAAGTTATGACACCACATTTTCGTTAAAACAATAATTTCATTTGGACATCTCCTTTCAACGATGATGATGTTCCAAGCTGTCTCAGCGAATGGGGTCATTATTTTAAAAAGGTCGAAAGAGTAAAATGGTTTCTTGTCCCCAGGATATATCTTGGGTGAATTTTCCTTACAGTGTAGAACATTAGAAAATGTTACCGACTAGCTGAATTCATCCTGTGTCCTTACACCTTCACAGAGCCAGAACAACAACATACATTTATATTTTACAAGTTATGACACCACATTTTGGTTATTAACAGTAACTACATTTGGAGATCTCCTTTCAACACTGATGATGTTCCACGCTGTCTCACCCAATGGGGTCCATATTCCAAAAAGTCAAAAGAGTAAAATGATTTCTTGTCCCCAGGATATATCTTGGGTGAATTTCCCTTACAGTGTAGAACATTAGAAAATGTTCCGACTGGCTGAAATGTCCTTACACCTTCACAGAGCAAAGACAACAACATAGATTTCAATTTTACAAGTTATGACACCTCATTTTCGTTATAGCAATAGTTTCGTTTGGTCATCTCCTTTCAACAATGATGATGTCTTACCGAATGGGGTCCGTCCACGACTTTGACGATATCTTTGGACTGTATGCTGTTCTGTTCTGCGTCCAGAGCTAACGCATTCCTGTTCTCCTTCTTCTTGGACAGAGCCTGCGGTTTCACGTGAACCAACTGTCGACGGAAAAAGGGGATTGGAGTCGAGGAATACGGAATGAAAAGTTGTCATCGAAACGTTAAAATAATGAGATCGCCGTGGCTGTGAACAATCAGTAACTTGAGAAGTGGATTGTCACCCAATCTGACTCTAAGCTATGACGGAATGTGCTACTTTATAAATATCAGTTATTGTCACACCAGTCTTGGAATTGAGTTATTTATTCTACAACAGAGAATCGACTCTTATTTGGTCCGTTAAAGTTGCGAACAATCTGATACTTGAAAACAGGATTGTCACCCAATCTGAAAATAAGCTATGATTAAGTGTTGTACTTTCATAAATATCAGTTATTGTCACACCAGTCTTGGAATTGAGTTAATTATTCTACAACAGTGAATCAAATCTTATTTGGTCCGTTAAAATTGCGAACAATCTGATATTTGAAAAGTGGATTCTCACCCAAGCTGACATTAAGCTATGATTAAATGTTGTACTCCACATATATCAGTTATTGTCACACAAGTCTTGGAATTGAGTTATTTATTCTACAACAGAGAATAGACTTTTCTTTAGTGCGTTAAAGTTGCGAACAACCTGATATTTGAAAAGTGGATTGTCACCCAATCTGAAAATAAGCTATGATTAGGTGTTGTACTTTCATAAATATCAGTTATTATCACAAGTCTTGGAATTGAGTTAATTATTCTACAACAGTCAATCGACTCTTAATTAGCCTGTTAAGTTCTTTTCCGCATAGAGATTATACAGTGTCTCCAGTCACTGACCTGACTAAAAGCTGGCGATTCTACTTGAGTCAGGGAAAAATGGCTGGTACTGACGCAACTAAACATTAATGTGGAGTGACTCGCTAATAAACGTCCCTCTAGTTTGACTAAATCTTGAATCAATTTTAATAAATCTTGGATAGTCACCCAACATGAATTGTAAGCTACAAGCAAGTCTGTCCCGGGGAGACCACTGTGTAAATACGCAAAATAATGGGTTGACCGTTAAAATTATGTAACCATAATGATGGGTTGACCGTTAAATTATATAACCATAATGAGACAACGGTTACTATTATATGTTCCAATCTACAAATCTGTCTCTCCAATAACTGAGCCATCTTTCATTTCCACAACCTGCATGTACATATGTATACGGGTATACTATATATATAAATGCGTGTGTGTATTTGTATTCAATTGTGTATGTATGCATATGTGTATAAATATGTATTGTGGGTGGTGAGGGTGGGGTGGATGGGTTATACGTGTTGGGTTAGTGTGTGGGTGGATATTAGAATTACTGTTTTCTTGTATTGTTCTCTCTATTTACTTATGGGAGCGCTCTACTAGACAAGCCCTCTGGGTTTTTTTTTGGAGTGCTTCCTTTCACAATTTTCCCTGTTGTTGATATGTTTTGTCACTTAGTTAACTTTGTATTAACTCTGTATTTATATCATGAAGAAACAAATAAATGAAATGAAATGAAAAGTGTGAGGAAAGGAGTCACATTGCATCGTAGTATCCCAGTAGCTATTGCATTAAACGATAGTTCTCTGTGTCGGCTACAATTATCTTGTTTGTAATCGACAAGAATAAACTTAAAATTGTGTTTCTAATCGATGAATACTGACTTAAATAAATGAATGAATGAATGAATACGTTGCATCTTACTGCCACAAGCCAGTCTTTCACACATTATAGGTCACAACCCTATGGAGTTAGTACTATAACAAAACATCCCTTCTTTGTATTTGTCTTTAAAAAAATGAACCCCCTCCCCCCCCCCCCAAAAAAAACCCAGTAACATCAGACTAAAATGCTTACCTTTCCATGGATGTTTAGAACTTGCATGGATTCTTTCTCCAGTCGAACGATGACCCCGACCGTCTGTGGACTGACGGTAAATAAACAAAACCATCAAAACAAACCTGTTACAACTCAAGCAATGCTGTCTTCTTCATGTCAATGGTTTTCTTTATAATGTTGGAAATCATTTATCCACAGAGAAATGTAATATTTCCTAATTCATGATATTCTAGATACTAGAGAAAACATTGACAACCTGGGTATATTTACTGTTAGCAAACCAGTAGGAATTCAGAACTTTGGGAGGGGGGGGGTGGGGTTGGTAATCTCACAAGATATTTAGCCTTCTAAATAATCCACAATCATAATAGTAATAATCTGTCGGTCATTTTTACAACACCTAAGCGACCACAAATGTGGAAGAAGCACGCGAGGGTTTATGGATTACAACTTTCACTTTCTTGATGAAACGAGAGTCCTTAAAAAATCATGTTCTGTACATAAAGTAAGACATCTAAACCAGTTCAACAAGTTTCGAGAGATTGAACACATTGTAATACCCTGACGATAGAACAATACGCTCTGTGATGAAACAGCAGGCCATCTAAACTGTTTGCAGTCAGGCAGAATTACATATTTCATGAGCTTGAATCCATTTTCAGCTATTTGCTGACCAAATTGTGTGTTTTTTCAAGCTTTTAACATCCTCACCCTGGCAGTTTTGCATGATTTTTGAGCATTTGGAAATCTTACACCCTAAAAATAACCAACATTACCTCAATATGATGATACCACTACTCTCTGGGACCTGACCTGTCTGAGCAATAGGGGCTCAGAGCATAGCAAACAGCATCCAAAGAAAATGGATGTATACTTACACAAAAGTTACAGTTAGCTTATCGAGGAATGTGTCAATTTAGGGGTATGAAAGCAATTGACACGGCAGACATTTTGTGGTCAAGTTTTGCTCAATTGTATGTTGCATATGCACAGAACAATAAATATTTTGAGATCAATATATTTCTGAGGAACTACACATATATGAAAAACCCATACAGTTGAGTGATTTGGATTTTTCCTTGATAGACATCGTTCATCAAATCCTTAAGTGCATCAGTTATGAGCCCACCATGCTACAATAGTACAATAATAGTACAATAATACAATACAATAATACAATAGAGAAATGATCTTGAATAAATTTACTCTAGTTGCACCAGATCTTGAAGGCTGAATTGTCCCATGGAGTCTACCCCTGTACCCATCTCTTGGCACAGTTGTAACGTCTTAGGGGCGACTTTGATCTGAAAGACAACGAGACAGAGTATGAACGTAGCTAGGGCATTATGGTCCCAAAGTCATCTTTCTCTAATCATTCCTCATACTAAACAAGTCACATATGGAGATTGTTCGTTCAGTATAGCAGCAGGTCCTAAACTATGGAATTCTCTTCCTCATCACTTGAGAGATATTACATCTATTGACACTTTTAAGAAGCATTTGAAAACTTATCTTTTTAGGCTCGAGTATGGGCATTAATCTTATTCACATTACATTGTTTTATTCACATTACTGTGCCCATATTTATGTATATTTATATTTTTATGTTCTTTATTGTGGTTTATTACCCTGTCTTATATTATGTTTTACTTTTACTGCTGTTGTTATTACTTTTAGGTTTTCTGAAGTTTGGTCATTTTATATTCCAGGTTTTGGTTCTTTTGTACAGTGCTCTTGAGCATGTTTTATTTCATGATAACAGCACTTTAATATATGGTATTTATATTTATATATAACGTCTGTAAACCTCAAAATGACAGGTTTTAGTTAATATACAAACACTTCACAAACAATGTATTTATGGGGAATACAAACACACACGCACATATAAAAACTAAAAACATTGTGTTCTACATCATATAACAACTGTGATATTTTAACAATAACATATGCGGACCAAACAATGTAGCATGCACACACTAAGAACTTCACACAAATGTATGTGTTGGAAAAACAGAAGCACACACCCCCCCAAAAAAAACAATGGGTTATTCATTATAAAACAACTGTGTTATTTTTAACGATAACCTATGCGGACCAAACCATGTAACATGCACACAGTAAGAAACATTACAACTTCATCAAAATGTAGGAAAAACAGAAACACACACCCCCCCCCCAAAAAAAAAAAAAAAAAAATGGGTTCTACATTATAAAACAACTGTGTTATTTTTAACGATAACCTATGCGGACCAACCCATGTAACACGCACACACAAAGAAACCCTCCAACTTTCACTGGAGATATATATACTTAGCAAGTTACTAACTGCTCAATCCATTGCAGAACATTTTGTGTCCCACATAATTTCACCAGTAAGAGGTCTCCCTCCAACATGTCAAACATTTTCCCCTAGGTTAACAGGTTAATTAAATATCGACTTCAACTCTACCACCATTTTTTCCTCATCTTTGAAACGTTGCTCACCTCGTCCATGGTCAGGTCCGAGACCATGAAGACCACGTTATCTTCCACCCTCACGATCAGCCCCGTGTCCCCTTCGTGACGGCCCTCTATGACCTTCACGTGATCCCCCACCTGGAAAAACTTCTGCAGCTCGTGGGAGGGGAACTCCAACAGGTCCTGCGAAAGGAAACAACCACAACGTTACGGAGGTCTCCGTGACACAGCAATTCTTTTCCCTTTCTGTTTGATTCAGAATAATTAAATTATACGGGAGGGAAATGTTTTTCGTCAGTCGACGGTCAAATTCAAAGCAAAAAAGGTTCCACTTTTAATCGAATAATCCTCACCCCTGCAAAAAAAAACCTCCTAGATACCATCTTTAACCCTCGACTCCTCTTAACCTCTCTAAAAGTTCCGATTCACGTGAAAAAAATAACACAGCCTTTGACTCCCGTCACGTTACCCGCATTTCCTCAGTCTTACATTAAAGGCTGGGAATAATTTTATCCGGTATCCCGAGGAGTAATTTTAGCATCTAGAGTTTGCGTAGCATATATTCAAAGGCTATGAAGGAGCACTGAGTACTCTATAGTTCCTGTATAGAACACAGCTACACATCTTTACACAGTTTGTCAATGTAGCAAATTGACCATTTTTGTATAGCACTTCTTTGCGATGCGATACTTGATATATTATTCTCCGTATCACGTCGCAAAAATGCCTACGCAAAATGGTCGATATAGGTTTACAAGGGCAGAGTTGTATAACAGTTTGTGTTAGTACACAGGACAGTAGACGATTGTCACACAAGATAACTTAGGGCTGCCCTTGATATTAGTTGGAAACAGAAGATACCCAACACACAGCTTTATGGCAATCTTCCAAAGGTGTCCATGAAAATCAGAGAACCATGACTTAGAGCAGAGCTGGTCACTACCACCGACACCCAGAAGAAGCAGCCAACAATTTCATTCTCTGAGAGCCAAAGCATGGTACCCCTGGTGCAAGGCATAAAACCCTTCCTGCACTTCCTACTAAGAGGACAGTGGGGCTGAAAGTACGTGTGAGCTAGCAACCCTTATGTAAGACAGAAATGACTGGAAATCTCGATGCCAGGTTATTGTCCGGCCAACTTCTCCTACCCCTCATGATGATAATGGTCGACCGAGGTCGAACTGATGATGATGATGATGACACAGGACACCATAGTATTTTTTATAAGAGACAAAGACACAAGGTTCAGAGCCTTGCTACACCCAAATTTGAAAATCTTACTTATTCCCTAAACATCCCTCATGTGCATCAAGAAACATTGAAATCGTTGTCTTCATTAACCAACACATCAATCTTAAGCAAAAAAAAAAAAATTATTCTGAGGAAAAACCATCCAACTAACTTCCAACTAACCTCTCATACTCTGTTGAATTTTCTTCTTACCCCAAAATAACGAAACAGTGCTTTAATTTCCTTCATCAGGCATGAGCTTTTTCCTCGAATTCGCGGAATATCCGAGATTTCTTTTCTACCTCAGGGACAAAAACTATTATCCTAACACACTGTAGCACATGCAAACTGGAGCCTATACCGCAATTTTTGCAAAGTTCCATGATTTTTTTTTTTTACCCCAGGCTCATACCTGCTTCATGACAACACCCCCCACCCCCCTCACCCCTTGTCGTCCCTGATCTTACCTTGAGGTCCTCGTGTTTCGGGAGGATGGTGATGCTGTTACCATCGATGGTGATCACCTGTCCCTGGAGGTGAAGCAGCTCACCGTCTGCCACCTGTACCATGTCCCCTGGGGCAAAGTTATGCGTGACCTCCGACCCGGTCTTCTTCACTGGAGCCACTGTTCATTGGCTGTTAAGGGGTAAATACTCTCACAATGTTAATCTTGCAAACTGCATTTGTGAAAAGTGATCAACTTTTTTCTTTCTAAAGATGACAGCATTAAACTAGTTTTGCTGAGTTTAAAGGAAGATCGTCAATGCAAACTATTTCTTTTAAAGGCAAAGACTCGCCCCAAACTGCGTGCCGCGCTCTGATAAAGTTAGCTTTCATTGCTTGCAAGTGAAATTTTCTTCTTGTCACTACAAAATGCAGACAGTAATGAAACGTGATACCTTGTTATCTTTTATCTAGACCTGAGATGTCCATCGCTGCTATGTACACTGTGTTGTGGGTATTGACTGTAGCTGTATGTATTGACTGTACACTAGTGTCTAATTACCCACAGTGGCAAGCTGTGTGTGTATTTTCTGGGATCGATGGTGACCAGTGTCTAGAACACTTCTGTTACACCTCATTCGAAACTAGGTCAGATTACCGGCATGAGACATTTCTTTGTGCGCGAGTTCTTCACACCCTTTAAGTAGAAAGTAACCAGCTGCTATTTCCAGAGCAAAATGAAATTTTGATTACATTTTGCAATCTGCACACTATGGGTACCGTTCATCTCAGATGTTAACGTTTATATGATCTAGAAAGAAAAATGTTTGTTATCTGCTATCATCTGAGAATCAAAGATAGACAGATGTCTTTTCATCCATATCAACCAAAAAATTTGTTTCTTTTTTGGAAAAAGTAAACCGTTCAGCCGTGACAAATCTACTGAACGTCGCAAGGATACACTGGATGTCGAGTTTCTCGGGTTTGTCGTCAAACTTTTCCAGTTCGGCGAGGGTCGGTTTCACGCCGTCGTAGATGATGGCGCTCAAAGCCAGCGTCTTGTACATGTAACCTTTCCGGCTGAAACGGTTTCCTTCGAATACCAGATAGTCACCGTCTGTGGTGACTTCCCCTCCGACTGCACTGTAAAAGTAAACAAACACAAAAGAGTAAAAAGATATATAGGATAGAAAAACCCTTACGAACATCAGGCAATGTTACTTTGTAATTTTGTATATATATATATATATATATGTATATATTTTGTATAATATAGCTGTATTTTGTATACCTTTGACAAAGACTGCACTGTGAAAGGGAACAAACACTAAAGATTAAAAAAAATATATATAGGATAGAAAAACCCTAAAGAACATCAGGCAAATGTTTCTTTGTAATTGTGTATATTTATGGCTGTATTTTGTATAGGGTGGTACCTTTGACAAGCCTGAACTGTAAAAGGGAACACACAGTAAAAAGACCCGTAGGATATAAAAACCCTCAAGAAGAACCCTATGACAACTATAGTGAACACAAGGCATCAGTTTCTTTGTGGAGGCCTTCTATTTTGTATATTACAGATGTATTTTGTGTAGGGTGGTACCTTTGACATAGCCATGTGAGGGGAAGAAAAAGTGAAAAAAATCCATAAGGATTGACAACTTAAGTGAACACAAGGCATTACTTTCTTTGTGAAGGCCTTCTATTTTGTATGTTATAGCTGTATTTTATGTAGGATTGTAACTTTAAGCCATGTAAGGTGACAAACAAAGTAAAACCATCCATGGGACAGACAACTCTAGACAACAGGACGGTAAGGGTTTCATCGTAAAAATATTTCTATTTTGTATAAATATTATAGAGCTCTGTATTTTGTGTAGGGTTGTAAATTTTGATACAGCCACGTTAGGGGAAATAAAAAAAATAAAATAAAAATAAATAAATAAAAGAATTTGGGTGTAGATAACTCTAGAGAACAGGAGGTAAGGGTTTCATTGCAAAAGAACTTCTATTTTGTATAAATATTATAGAGCTCTGTATTTTGTGTAGGGTTGTAAATTTTGATACAGCCACGTTAGGGGAAATAAAAAAAATAAAATAAAAATAAATAAATAAAAGAATTTGGGTGTAGATAACTCTAGAGAACAGGAGGTAAGGGTTTCATTGCAAAAGAACTTCTATTTTGTATAAATATTTATATATACGTATTTTGTGTAGGGATGTAATTTTAAAAAGCCATGTTAGGGGAACGCAAAGTAAATCAATGGGATAGACAAAACTAGTGCATACTAGGCAATAGTTTCTTTGTGAATGCGTACTATTTTCTATATATATATATTTTCTATATATATTTTCTATATATATTTTCTATATATCAGGGTAGAAACTTTGATAAAGCCATGTTAGGGGAATAAAAAAAAACATTAAAAAAATATAAAAAAATAATAAAAATTAAAAAATTAAAAAAAAACCTTAATTTTGTGTAGATAACTCTTGAGAACCGGATGGAGGCAAGGGTTTCATTTTAAAGACCTATTTATATATTATTCTGTATTTCCTGTAAGGTGTTTACTTTGATGGGACAACAGAGTTAATGTACCCATGGTATAGACAACCCTACAGAACACCAGGTAAAGCTTTCTCGTGAAGGCCCTTAGTATTTGCTGTTTATTACGGCTGCAAATTTGCCAAAACCTTTGACTAACCGTATGGCCTGTTGGTCAAATAGTTTGACCCCCGGTTTCCTCTTCCGTTTCTTCTCCTGGTCGGTCAGGGCCTTCCTGATGACCCCTCTCGGCTTGGTATAGTCAATACGGGGTATGATCTTCAGGGTCACCTGGTTCTGTGAGGGTTCAAAGTAGTCCACCTGGGCCAAGTCACCTTTATAGATACCTCTCCTGGGGAAGGGACATAAAAAAAAAAACACACACTTGTAATCAATTCCGGTGAAAATTAATGATTCATTTATGAAAGGAATGCAAATTGAAGATGGGGGTTTGGGAGGGGGAGGGGGGTTGGATTGGGGATAGAGGAGAGCAAGATCCCACGGTGATAAAAATCCTTGTGGAATCTAGGGTGGAGCATAATTTTTACTACCGCCATGGATGACCTTTTGCTATTTATATATTGGCACACTACATTACAGTCAAGATAATATAGTACACTACAGCACACACCAGCATGACAGTGTTGTATAATGCAGTAGGTTGGCTGGAGACCTAATACTCAATCAATTCTTTGTTTTGAATGGGGGAAGGGAGAGAGTGGGGGAGGGGGGAGAGATGGGGGGTGGAGCAAATTCCCTCCTTGGAACAATCCTGACAAAAACTAGCTCTAGGTACAAAACTTCACTTACGCTACAACTGACCTTGGTCGAGACATATTCATATAATATTCTGCAATAGTGAACAGTGCACTGCAGTCAAGTACAGCGGGATGACCACAAAACTTTAGTTCCCCCATAATTTCTTTCCTCTTAAAGGTGGGGGGAAGGGGGTGGGAGGGGATGCGGTGATAACAGAACCTGGCATTCAGGGTGTGTGTAACGGTCACTCTTGTCCTACTCACTTCAGTCGGACCCAAGATTTCGGTTTCAAGATGGCCGTCTCCTTGACGACCCTGAGTACGTCGGTCATCTCTTTGATGGGGACCATCTGTTGCTTCCACTGACCGTATCTCAGATTACTGACCCCGGTGATGGCCTGCTTGACGTGGGTCTGTTTGTAAGCCTCCACGTAGATCATACCCTTGATGCCCTCGGGGGCGACCACGGCTTTGATTTGGAGCGGCTGAAAGCAAGGAGGAAACAATTGTGAGAGCGTGGTGGCCAATTGGCTACGGCGTCGGACTCATAATCCAAGGATTGCTGGTTTGATTCCTGCCTAGTTCATTACGTTGTGTCCTTGGGCAAGATGCTTTATCTCACTTGCCTCTCTCCA
>KN882536.1:68941-82963 GCA_000934455.1 Apostichopus parvimensis
GCAAATTGATGGATTTTGGTCGCTTATTCTATAGTCAACCACGTCATATAAGGCTTCCTTTGATTCCCGCTTGGAAAGAAAGTCAAGTCTACAGATATTGAAAGTTTAGTCGACCTCGCCGGATTAGAAATCTAAGAAACTCGGGGTGCCCGTAAAATGGTTGTTTTTTTTCTTCAGAGTTTTGTGTTGCATCTGAGGAACAGACCTGATAGTAGTTATAGTCGGTGTTAGACTGAGTAGTCCAGTCATTTCAATTGATGAGTCTTCAGATCATGTCTAAAACCTGGGTCATTTCTCTTAAGTTTGAAAAATGGAAGAAGAAAAAAAGCCGTACAAATGACTCTGTATCATGTACCATTGTTTGTTTTGTTTTTTGTTGTTTTTTTTATATTTATTTTTATTTTTTTCTCTTTTTTCAGGGGCTGGATTGCTCATATACGCATGAAGGCTCGATACCTAAGAGGCTGGAACAATGCAAGTTTTATCTGCAAGGTTTTTGCTCCAAAGGACCTCTCTGTATGTTCCTGCATCATATCCTTGAACTACTCTGGTTTTACTTTTCTCTGTTCCGTGTTTTATTATTTTCGTATTTGTTCGAGGATGTGCATTTAAAGATAAATTATGTAACGTTTATAGCAGGGTTTCCCTAACTTTATCCCTCCACAACAAACCCCCTGTGGATATCAGCATTGTCCACGAACCCCCAACTTTTCGAGACACGATCTGAGTCATTATTATACTATAATACGCATAACAGTGCTTCGTAAAAGATCAAGTTCATAGTGTAATATTGTACTGTCATGCGTACACCAACTTCACCAAAGTCATGTGGCCTGTGTCTGTTTCATATAATTCAGTTATTTATCACATGCACGGTACGGTACTACTATGGCAACATATGCGTATGGAACGCGAAAAGAGTTTGTCGATAGGTACGACTTTTGTACATTACTAAATTATGTAATATATCAGATATTTCAACAAAAGTACTCTAGTTTTGACTTTCAGAAACATCTCACGAACCCCCTGGGATGGACTCATGCACCCCCTGGGGGTTCATGCACCACAGTTAGGGAACCCCTGGTTTATAGAATATCTGTGCCTGTCTGTTTCTGTGGAGATGATTATTGCCCTTAACCACATTGCACAGGAATATCCTTGTAAATATTATCACACAGGACAGATATGTTACAGCGAGGAGAAGTGTCGGTTTTCTCATGCACCCCTCACCGAGGAGCTGAAGTCCCTCGTCGATATGGTAAAGAAAAATTAGTTGTAAACGTATCTCAAAGATCTATCTGTTATTCGTTACTTTTGACACATGATGTAAATTTTATTGAGAGGTGCAAAATACAGACCTCCCAGCGAAACCTTTTCAAAAAACTTTATTTCAGAAAAATGCTCTTTAGTTTTCAAAAATACTCTATTAAAAACCTTTAAAAAAACCTTTATTTTTATTTTAAGTTAAAAAAAATAAATATTTAAAAGATCAAGTTTAGAGTAGAAATATTGTATTCATTTATGATAACCTCCATTGGCCATTAAGTTTTTTTGTGGACGGCCCAGGCATGATTCATGCAGTGATACAAAACAGACTCACAAACAACAGTTATTAATGAAAGTCAGGAACTGTAGAACAGAACCATAGACTTTTCGTTAGCTTGAAAAAAGGCTTAAAGTCATTCTGTGAAATGTACATATATACTACAATTACTGCGTGAATAATTAAATGTTGTTGAATGTGTTTTCTCTAGGATCGGCAGCCCCCCCCCCCCCCAATCATGGAGTAAACTATGCCAGTCAAGTTTTTTTTCTTTTTTTCCTGATTTTTTTTTTCTTTTTTCTCTTCTCGCTCTCCCTTTCCTCTGTATCGCAAAGATGAGAAAGGAGATGATGGGTCCAAAGATGAGAGACCGGGAGAACGATCAGCCGCCTCTGCTGCCATCTCCGGAGAAGCAGCCGAACGTTCCATTCCAGAGGGGCAACTCAGGGGGCAAACCCCCCCACCCCCAGAAAGGGGGCAGCAAGAGTAACAACAACAACAGCAGTAGCAACAGCAGCAGCAATAGCATCCCGTCTCTGTTCGACATCAAAGTGAAACCGGTCGGAGAGAAGGGGCAGATCATCCTGGAGAAGGAGAGGAAGGGTCTCCTGGGCTTTGACGATGGGTAAGCGAGTCACCCCCCTCCCCTCCCCCTCCCCCACCCCCTCCCGAGAAAAAAAAACAAGAATTGAACAATGATTTATTGACAGACTTTGGTGTCCATGTTATACACTGTGTATCTGTGCAAAAAACTCTGTGTAAGTCTAGTACACTACAAATGCAAGGAGAAAATCAACTTGAAAAACATGAAGAAACACCTTTCCTTCGCTCTTTATGCAGTCAATTTTTTCATTTCATGAACTTTTAATTTGAAAGAGTCCAAGATAATGCTGCCTTGTAGGAAACCGTGTAAGGAGAAAATCATCTTGAAAACATTTTGAAACAACTTTCCTTCGCTCTTTATGCAGTCAATTTTTTCATTTCATGAACTTTAAATTTGAAAGAGTCTAAGATAAAGCTGCCTCAGTACGAAACCTTGTAATGAGAAAATTATAATCAGTCAATGCTTGTACTTCCTATACTCTTGGTGGGTAAAGAACATGGGTTCCATTTTGATTGCAAGAACCTCTGATCAGTCATGATATGATCATGTAGTTTAGGTAGCTGGTTCATTAAATTATGTTTTAAGTTCTCGAGTGAAAGATCATCGGTCTATTTCGAATGCGATTTTTTTATCCTCAGTCAATTCAGGTTCCTCTCCCCACGTCGTTTTCCATTTTTATCGGTATCTTTAATCTTCTCGTTCAGCCCTCCATCGTTTTACAATGCCGAGCAGGAGGAACATATGCAAGGCAACCACCACGGCGGTCCTTCTAACCAGAGAGATGGACCACATGGTCATGCCAGACCTCCTATGGGATCGCCACGGCAGCAAGGCCAACAAGGACCATCTCACCACAGCCATAGCCATGGCGAGCCATCTAGCGCGCCCTCCAGACAGCAGAATCAAGGTAAGTCGGACATTTTGTCGCAGGACTGGTCGATGCAGATATGAACCCACTCGAGACTTTTAACTGTGACAGAGGTTCACAAGTCGTCAGATGAATTCTCTGTCTCTAAACGTAACTAGCCTCTTGCAAGATTATCTTAGCAAACACGCGCAACTGTATTTCGACATATTTTGAAAAGAAAATGTGGCTGATTTCGATCGAAGTTTCTTAGCTACATAATAATGATGCCATCTGGATAACTGTCGTAATGCAATCTACTCAAAAGAGCGGAATGCATTTGGAAGTTCACGTGCAATGACCTCAAATTAGTTACAAATTACTATACTTTGTTTTTATGACAAATGTAACGAGTACATTAACCAAGGTCTGGAAAGAATAATATTGGGACATTTCATGGATGGAGCAGAAATGGGGGAAGCTAAAAATGAAAAATGTCACCTGGATAGCAATGGTTACATCATTGTTTAAGGGTTGTTTCTTGTGAAAAACACATCGAGCAGACAGGCTGGCGCTCTTCGGGTTGGGTCATCTTTCCATTGCTATGGTAAAACTCATGTGAAGCGCATCATAGATACCACTCCATAATAAAAAATAACTCTGATTAGAATTAGGACTTAAAAGTAAATACGGCGATGTGCCAAATTCCTGAGTGATAAAGAAATCAAAACGGTTGCAAGGTCAGAGATGAATGATGCTTACATTACATGGTTAATGAGATTTTCCTCGAACGTTTGCAAGGAAAAATAACATGGCTTTCCCAGAGATCAAAATC
This sequence comes from Apostichopus parvimensis, assembly GCA_000934455.1. Classification (NCBI taxonomy): domain Eukaryota; kingdom Metazoa; phylum Echinodermata; class Holothuroidea; order Aspidochirotida; family Stichopodidae; genus Apostichopus; species Apostichopus parvimensis. Next base: position 72,768 of record KN882536.1, read on the forward strand.
CAACGCCCCCCCCTCCACTCCCTCCTCCTTTCCATTCTAAAGTAACCCTTGAAAAAGTCAAATTCAAAGAGGACATTGCAAAATAGCTCAACCTAAGCTTTCCACCAATAATTATTTGTTGATTAAATCAATTTCTAGAATATACCTTTTATCCCATTTCCAACACCTTTCCCCACCCCCTCCCTCCCCACCCACTCCCTCCTCTTTTCCATTCTAAAGTTACCCTTGAAAAAGTCACATTCACAGAGGAATATTGCCAAATAGCTCAACCTAAGCTTTCCACCAATAATCTTTTGTTGATTAAATCATTTTTGCAAATGTCTTGGCAACTCACAATTTCTCTGTTTCACCATGTTATTATAGATCCACCAGAGCAGAGTTCAAGACCCCCTCCATTGCTCCCAACACCGTCCTCTCCAATGCATCCGGGACCCTCTACCGCACCCCAGAATCACCACCAGGAGGATCCAGCTCCTCCTCCTTCCTTACTCACGGATCCGAGGAAAAGGCCGCCCCCAGAAGAGGACAGAGCGCCGCCCGTGAGTAGTCAAGAGAACCCGGAACCGGCCGTCCCGAGAGACGACACGTTGGCGTCGTCCGAAAGGCCCCCGCTGCCGGGGATACGGGAGTCGCCATCTCACCCCCCGGCGGTGGAAGACGGTGTGCCGTCCGAAAAGGCGGGCAGCGAGAGCGGCGAGGCCGCCTCGGGCAAGCCGGTGGTCGAGCCACCCAAGTCGATGCCAGCAAAGTCCAAGGCACTCTTCATGAGAATACAACAGAACCAGATGAAATCAGAGGAAGGCGAAGAGGAGGCCAATAAGGGGCAGTCTCAACAGAAAGAAACAGGTGGGTGTGTGTCAACAAGTTCTATGTGAGTTTAGGATGAAGTGGAACCCAATATATGAGATTTATTATAGCTTTCTTTACCCACCACCCTGAGAATCTGTTAACCAAACCCCAATGGGATAAAGGAGGGGGAGGGGGGTGGGGGGTCGATGAAGCGATTTTAGACCCTAGTGGTCTAACAATATCACACACTGACCGAAAGTGACGTCTCCCAAAATGGAACGACACATTTTGCTAGTCCTTTGGGTTGTCGTTGAGTCGAGATCGCAAGATAACCCTCAGGTCTCGTGTCTCTTTGAACAAAAAAGAAATATGGTGGATTCGACTCTGGTCGAAGAGTTCTTGAGATGGCCTGATGTTAGTTGTCTAGCAAAAGTGCAGTAAATGTCTGTGCTTTTAAGGGAAAACTGTCTCTTTAGTGTGAGAAAATATGAAATCTTGATTTATTTGAAGTATTTTAGAGACTAAAATTCCTCATTTTCGTGTTCATTTTGACTCATCATTGCTATCTGTCTCACTGGCATTGCCCATCTAATAAGGGTTAACAATTTTTTTTTCTATCAATGGCTGTTCACTGGATGCATATTTCCTCAAAAAAAAGAAAGAATTGTTACAGTCAGAAGTCTGATTATGTCACCAATGGATTCCTTGTACCTGAAAACATAGGCTTAGTATATTTTAAAAAGTTTTGAGGGTAATTAGAGACCTAGAAATAGAGCAAAATATGTCTCTTTATGGCGGTCATTTTGAAAATCCAAAATGGCGGCGATACAGGTATCACTGTGATTAACAGACTTTTCCATGTAGTAACAATTCCAAAAATGTATAGGTTTGCTAATCTACCATGATTTTGAACGAAAAAACATAGTGAACCTGATTAATCCTAACTCTGCTTCTTCTGTGTCTTATCTGAGTAGGTCAAGTCATCCAACCCTTCCTTCTTCCTCTGACAGAGATGGGGTCAGGCTTTTTAAAATCATGACCTTTGACCTTCCCTTTATCTCCCTTCCCTTTCCCCAGATCCAGAGGACAACTGGTATTCGAGTGACGAGGAAGAGGGAGGAGGCAAGAAGTCACAGAGCGAGGGCGGTATTGGTGCAGAGTCTCCCAAGCTGCGGATCAGGACAGAGAATCCAACGGTCATCATTCCGGCCCCCTCCGCCATCAGTCCTGAGGCGAGTAACCGCGGCCCGCTCCTCTCCAGCGTTCTGATTGCTAACAACAAGCAGAACGAAGCCCAGAGCGCTCAGACTCAACTCCCAGGAGCTCTGGCCTCCCTCTTTTCTGGTTCTCAAAACCCGCCCGGTTCGGCGGTGGCCCCCAACAGTACCGCCGCGGCTCCCAACAGCAAGGCGGCTCCGTTGCCGTTGAACATCCTGGACCTCGTCACCAAGGGGACCAGCAGCGTGCAGAAGTCGAAGAATCCCCAGGTGCAGGACCTCTTCGCGGACATCCTGCCCAAGAAGAACAGTGCCCAGAGCGAGTACCGTCTGCTCGAGTGCATCCGAGACCCCAACCTGAAGGACCCCAGGGAGGGACGGGAGCGGAGGTCAAAGGTCGGCATGATGCTCCGGGTCCTGAAGTGGAAACAGAGCGAGTACACCGTGTCCGACCCGGACGAGCGCCCCAGTCTGCCCCCGATCGAACTCACCACGCCCACGGAGCTGAAACCCCCACCGATATTCCCGACGGAGACCGACGCCAGGACTCAGGCGATGATGGACGCGATTAAGAAAGTGATCAGTGAGGTGACGGGTAAACCTGCCGACCCACGGAATCAGCGACCCCCTCACCCGAGGATGCCGCCTCAGGACCCCAGGGGGTTTCCCAACGACTCCAGGGCCGGTAACTTTCCGCCCCCACCGCCCGTCCCGATGGACGGGAGAAATAACGTGAGACCTCCGTATTCTATGCCTGGCCAACAGTCGCCGCGACATCCTGGCCCGCCTAGACAACAGGGCCCGCCTCTGCAGAGACCTCCCGGACCAGGGTTCGCTCGACACCCAATCGGACAACCCAGCCAGTCGTTCCCACCCCGGATGCTTAGACCTCCCAGACCTCCACAGCAGCAAGTTCCCACGGGATATTCCAACCCTCGGTTCGCAAACGCCGGCCCGAGGGGTCCTAGACCCATGAGGCCGGAACTCGGCCAGAGGATGCCTCATCGACCTAACAGACCCCCGCCGTTACTACAGCCACCGTTCGGTAGCCCACCCCGGGGTGGGCCCCAACAGCACGAGAGGATGCCGGGTCCACGTGGTCCAAGATTTGGGAATCCCAGGATGGCAGAGATCCCACCCCTAGAACCGCTGCGGATGGAGGGATCCAGGGACCCACGCGCAGCGGCGAGAGCCGGTGCCGTGGACCCAAGATTAGCCAAGAGGGGGGGCCCACAGGCGGCCTCCTCCGACGTGGACATGCGAGTCAGCAAGGACCCCCGGTTGAGCCGTATGCAAGAGCAGAGTAATTTTACGGGAGGCCCCGTGGTGCCTTCAGGATTTGGTGTAAGCCAAGGATCGGGCGACGTTGACATGCGCCAATTGAACTCGCCACCACCACCAGCAGCACTCAGTACTTACAACAAAGAGAAACCATCAGAAACCCCTCCTCCTCCTCGCAGCAGCTTAGATCCCCGGCAAGCGGCCCGGATCGTGAACCCTTCTAACGATGTCGATTTAAGACCCAAACGGCCCAGTGTCGACGAGAGAGGCGGGCCAGGCGAGGAGTCCGGCGGTATGCCCCTCAAGGACATGTTCAAGGGCCGAGACCCCACCGCGTCACCGTTTGTCTGACACTGCAGTGTGGTGACGAAATATTTTAATTGAGAGCGGAACGGAATGGCAAGTTGCCATGGCAACACTTCCTACCAGCGCCGCAGACGTCGCTCGGGTTTGACCGTCACGTCCGTGCGGACGAAAAGGAGGAAAGGTGCGGAGGTGGGAAAACGCCGCAGAACCGACCGATGGTGGTCGCTCGCGCAAGGACAAGGTAGTCTTACACCACAAGTGACATTATGTCCTGTATTTTGTGGTGTCTTTGTGGTGTACAGAAATACATAATCTAGAACTGTACACTGATGGGTGAATACTAAGACCTCAAAAGCCCTAAAAGGTGGCCATTTTGGATCTCAGAAATGCAGAGGTCTTGTACAAATTGTACAATCAAATTTTTTTTTTTTTGGTTTTTTTTCTACTTCTCTTCTCGTATGACTCGTAAAGGTCTTGTGCAATCATGTTCTAATATTTATCTGGGCCTCTCTGTCACGCTGTTTACTATTTGTGACACTAGGTTATTTGTAAAACCAGGAAAAGAATCGGATCAAAAGTCTCGCGTTTTCAAGCAGTATATGTTGTTTTACGGAGGATGTCAATCTCTTCAAAACCCCAATAATACCAAATAACTCAAGTAACAAAATCCGATTTAATTTTAAAGATGTAAGTTACGATGGGCATGTGAAGCATCACCATGGACCCACTATCACCTGGCTTCATAGCTTGTTCAGTCATTGAGATATATGCTTCGCAAAAGCCTTTTCTTCCGTTTTTACTCGGAGAGCATTCATACAATAATTCGACGATAATCTGTGATATCACATATTGGTTAGAGCTTACATCTTACTTTCTTAAATAGACTGATAATTTTACTTATTCAACAGAATGTAGTCAAATTTACTTTGATACAGCAATCATTTTTTTTTTAATCATTTTTTTTTCAATAAAGTCATTTTTGTGTTGTAAACGAGAGGTACGTAACACCGCTCACATATTTCAGTTTAGAACTCGGAGCGAGTCAAAATCGACCGTGTACGGTTTTTACTATTTTCTTCGTCACCGGAAATCCAATTGGTCATGTTTGATGATAATATCCCTTTGAATAGAAAAAAGACCATTTTTGAAAATATTTTGCAGCTGAGCAGCACTGACCTGAAACATTTCTACAAAAAAAATGATTTCCCACCCCCCACCCCCTTTCGGTTTAAGCTCAATGGAATCTATATCATATGTACGTCTTCACTCATTATTCCCTTAATCTGCTGACCTCCCTGGCAAGTATTATATCAGTCAAAGGTCAAAGTTCATTCTTAAAATAGTGTTCATATCATATTCATGTTGTCTTTGCGTACGGTGGGAACAGTAATCAAAGATGGCCACATTTTCAAACTGGTAGAAAAATTGCGTTTGTCAAAATCAACACAGCAGACAACCATTATCAAAACCCACATGAAATGAATCTTTTTTTTTGTTTTGTTCTGGGCTTCAGCGCATTTACTGGTTTATTCATCACAATTATTTTTGGATTTGGTTTACTCTGTGAAATATCATACTGGCTAAGGTTATCAGTAACTGTAATATAAGATACACACATACGTTGTTTACTGCGAGGGTCGTATTTTCAAAGTGTGGGATTTGGTATCAAAGGATTGAAAGTGATCTTGGGTTTAACCAGGCCTTGAAATTTCAAGCTATTCACTGGCTAAGTGCCAGATATTTTGTGCCGTTTGACAGTAGAAAGAAAAATTGGCTCTCGTATTGTTTTCCTGCCAATGTAAAGCTTGCTCATGTTGTGTTTTTGTAAAAAATTTGGGCCAAAATTCAAGTAGGAAGAAGTTTTGATTTTAGCCAGGAAAACTTCAATGCAGTGTGGCATCTTGTAGCACATTATGTGGCTAAACTTGTGTAATGCTAGGCCTGGTTACCACCACCAAGCTGTATTGAACATATATGCTGCTATATAAATGACTCCTGAATACAGAGTCTTCATCTCAGACGCTGTGCTGCATATTAAAAGGAAAAAATGCAGTCGGCCGCATTTGCAATCTAAAAAATCGCCCGAAAGAGTCAATTGCCTTCGTAATCGCAAATTAGTAAAAGCTTGTAACTAATTGTCCCAAAATTGTTTGCATGTTCAAAATTAGAAAAATGTAATAAAGAATAGTTTCCTAAGAGTTCACCTATGCTGAAACTGTTGTATGCTCTAGATGGGGGGGGGAAGAGGGGGGAGGGGTTGAGGGTATATAGGGGGAGGTGTGGTTTGCACTCTGCTGGCATATTTAGAGGCAATACGAATGAACTTTATAGAGGGAAGTATCAAATATAGCTAACAGTTCTATTGGATTTGAACACATCATTATCGGGAAGTTGTTGCACTTTATTGATCGTCACATGCCGTGTGTGTAATATCAAAATTATTCTGTGGTTCGTACACTGGTGGCTATTTGATGTACACTAAGACGTGAATATTCATGACCCTGTTTGTATGAGTTCAAGTTGTCGAAGGTAACTATTTTTTTTTCGTTCTTCCGTTTTTGCCTGGTCAGGTAGCTTCGAAAGTAGGAGTCTTCCCTTAGAGAAAAGTGTCACTGACTGTTAACAGATGAATGTCAAGGAAGGGAACAGTGTTATGTCCATTCCACTGGTGCTAAGATACTTCTCATAAAGTCTCGTCAATTGGGTCATAATTAAGAGAGGGTGCTCTTCTTCAATGGAGATTTTAAGACACTCCTCACAATTATGGAGCAACAAGGATTTGTGTGGTAGATTGGAGAACACTACAAAGGGGACTTGGGGGGGGGGGTGTGGGGGTGCGGAGATTGGGGAAAAGATTGGGTGATGTTTGTCTACACACATTTAGCTGGTGTTATTTACATATAAAAATGATGTTGAAGTCATGACTTGACATCAAGTGAGTCCATATCACTTAAAACCATTTAAAGTTTATTAATATTCTCCCTGTAGTAAGAGATAATAAAGCACCATCTCGTCAATGACTGGACCCAAGTCGGGTAAATAAGTAGTGAAGGCTTGATGAATGTGGCAAGTTACAAGTCTGACATATATCACAGACAGACAACCTGGTTGTAGGTGTGTGTTATGAATGCATAGTTACGTGACACAGACTACCTGGTTGTGTGTGTGTGTTATTAATGCATAGTAACAAGTCTGACATTTTGACAGACAGACTACCTGGTTGTGTGTGTGTTATTAACACATAGTTACAAGTCTGACATGTTCACAGACTGACTACAGGGTTGTGTATGTTATTATGCGTAGTTACATTTAACACAGACAGACTACCTGGCTGTGTGTGTGTTATTAATACATAGTATTATTAATGTACATCATGGTGCTGATTGTATAGTTCCAGCTTGTTTTGACACTAAAGCTGTTTCACTTAAATGCAACAACAACAAAAACTCTTCAATTTACAACATTTTATTGCATATGGTGCTGAAACCTCGTCTACTGTTGAAATATTTGTAAAATTTGTTTCACAAGGATTTTAATCTTGTTATTATTCTTATTGTTATTATTACGGGATGTATTAAATATAAGGAGGGGGTGTGACCATTTATGGGTCCCCTAGTAATAGGGGGTTTGGGTAGGTGCACCTGCCTCTTTGTCCTTCTTGGAATTTTGTGTTTTTAAAGTGTTTTTGCTTTTAAATATAAAGCAGAAAATACTCACTCCCCCCCCCCCCCCAGGTCCCCTTCAAATATGCTACAGTCTAATAGTGGCCACTCATGTTCAACAAGCATTTTAGAGAGACATTCTCAGAAAATTTTCCCAAGTTACAAGACAATTTATCAGGGCCAGTCATTTCTAAGCACCCCTAAAATTGACTGCAAGATATAGGATTTATTGCACGCAGTACTAAAAAGAATTTTTTTTTTTAAAAACTTCTTTTTTTCTGTTCATTTTAACTCACCCCATGCTTGAATTGATGTTACATGTATGTGTGATCTATACAACTTGTAAGAGCCTGTCACTTAGATTTGCAATCAATACCACCATATATGTACTCTACAGCAGTAGCAGGGCCATTGAAATAACACACCAAATGTAATAAACAGAGCACCTAACCATCTTGAGGAGAGTGATTTTTTAGCAAGCTTTGAAATCTTAAAAGGCGATGGCTGATTCAGTCAGTGATGTAACATTTGTCAATATTTAGGCATACTAAAGATGTGAACCTGCAGGAAGTTTGAGAGCCTTCTTTAACTTGCTCGACTTTGAGAGGAATACCGGGGATCTTCGAAGGAAAAGATTTATTTTTATTTCCTCGTATTAATGACCACGAGATGTTCCAAATGGCAGTACCGACCAAAATAAGCTTTGTTGTTATGAAGTGATGCTCAAGACATGTATAAGTTCCATTGGTATCATGTATGAAGGGTTTAGTGTAAAGCATTGAAGAATTGAAAGAGAAAGTTAAAAAAAGAGATTACAAATTAAAAGTAAAGTCTAGTAGCCAGGCAGGAATTCTGAGTTGAAAGGTGAACTAACAGTTTTAAAACTGGGTACCAACAATTAAAGGGAGGCCGGGTACATTACTTGTGATCCTGTAACTTCTGAAGGTTAGTGGCACAGAAAAGGGTGCACAATAGTCTGCACCAAGGGGAGGGTGTGGGGGGTGGGGAGGATGGATGGATGTAGGGGGTTATGAAAGTAAGACTTATCTGTTGTAGTTTGCTACGAGACCGTTCGGCTTAACAAAAGAAGAGCTGCTAAGGTAGACAGAACGCCCGAAACGCAATCGGGCGTTTTTCAAAATAATTACCGTCGTGTCCGTTTGACATACGACCAATGAGAATTCTCTGTCAGATTTACAATTTATTATGTAAAGTGCGTAAAATGTATCCATGATTTATTTAGATGTCTGTTCTATCTTCAGTATTTGAAAAATCCTGCATATCTTGCATAAATAATCCTTTAATTACTCTGCAGACTATTGCTAATCTTGCCTCCTTGTGTTATTATCATTATAGCAATTTTTGGGCACGGAGAGCTCTGACATGGATGGCCGAAATTTTGCCGTCCGGATGTGTTGCCATGGCAACGGCTTTGTTTGAAGCTGTGCTTTATACATAAATGTACTTTAGTGTTCGTAGTATTTAAGAGAATTTTCTAAATAAAAGAATTATTCAAGAGAATCTATTCATTTGTTTGTCCATGAGTTTTCATTTGTATGTTAGTGTCCATATATGGTCATTATTTGTGTTTCTAGTCAGCCTGCATTGGGTAGTATATTATTTACCTTGTCTTGCATTGTAGGATGGCTTCCGGCAGAATTGAGGTGTTGATATGTCATTGTGCAACGTAAAAAGTGAAAAAGTGTTAATGTCTCTTCAGCTGTTCCATTTTCTAGATATTCTTCAAATTATATGAAATGTCTGATATACTCTTTTAGGGCTTAAAGGTCTGCTGTATAGACCCAGACTATCGTGGAAAATAACGTAATCGAAAATTTCCTCGAAAATTGTAATTAAAACTGAATTTTTGAACAAAGGTGACCATAATGTAATATCTGGCATATTTGAGGCCAATACAGCATACCTTTAAGTTAAGGGGCTCAGAATACTTTGACAGATGCACCAAACACTCAGTGAATAAGGACATTAAGGTACCGCTGATGTCAGGCAATGTCAGTTGGTTGGGTTTTTTGTTCACCTTCATTGCTAACTTTATCATCAATGTTTCTCATACTTAAAGGTAATCCTTACCTATATACCTATTTAAGTCCGAATCAGGGTGGTAGAAGCTTGGGGCACTGGGGGAACGTGCCCCCCCCCCCCCATATTAGTATTGATAGCATACTAACACATATATATTTAAGTGATATCATTGGCCGGTGTGTATCAGTTTATAGCATAACGAGTGGTGGTTGCGGAATGAGAAAGTGCCCCTCTGATGTTGTGCACCACCCCCCCCCCCCTTTTTGGAAGCAATTCTTACCCCCTAGTCAGAAAAACTAATTTTTGCTTTAAACTACGTTAGAACTACGCCGAATGTTTAATCTATTGTCTAGCTGTTGACCGCGATAGTTAAAAGGATTTTATGGTACTTGTTAAGAAAGTCACCCAGGAAAGAACCTGGGCACGAAAACCAAACAACCGAACAACTGATCCGCTCTCATCCCCAGTCCCCTTGCATCGGGACTGTGACTGTGTGATCTTGCCAGATGTGTGTCACCATTTCCCTCGAAGGGAACAGATACTACATATGATCTTAGCCAAAGGCCGAGAAGCGATTTTATGGTGACAAACAAATGCGAAAGTCGTATTGAAGAGAAAACAAATCACGCAGCAAACCACATCTCAATATCTTGCCCTAGTAACTCGAGAAATGGTTGATTGAGTATAACCTAGTACTATTTTGCCTGCCTAAACCTTCAACTGCACCAGGAATTGTTATCACAGTAGGGGGTCTGTGATGTCATCAGGGCAAATACTCTTGAAAGCTTGACTTATATGGAACGCCAAAACGGACATTTTTCAATGACCTTTTTATGCAGATTTTTACATCTTCGTTTTTTTTTTTATAGTGGCGCTTGTTCTTTTTGTTCTGAGCACT
>KN882536.1:156714-190812 GCA_000934455.1 Apostichopus parvimensis
TTTTTGTTTTTCTTTGTTTTTGTTTTCTTTCTTCTGTTGTTCTTTTGTTTTCTTTTGTTCTTTCCTTTGTTTTAGTTTCTTTTGTTCTTTCTATTTTTGTTTTTCTTTGTTTTTGTTTTCTTTCTTCTGTTGTTCTTTTGTTTTCTTTTGTTCTTTCCTTTGTTTTTGTTCTTTCTTTTTTTCTGTTCCCCTTTGTAACACAATGTTTGTTGTCTTGACATTTACTTTGGACAGGTACTTATACCCCCGAAGGATCTTCAGAAGAAGCTAAGAGAAGGCAACTCGATGAAAGCCGTCCTAGACGAAGTTCAGTATCGGGTGGAATGGGAGAAGTTACAGGAGAAGAAGAGGAGAAAAGAAGAGGAAGCTAAGGAGAGAGAAAGAGGTGAGATGAAAATGCTTGTTTTTCTTCATAACTTGGTCAAAGTAACCTTGGCTTTGATAGTTTGATAGTCACACACAATGCCCCCAAATGTGAACAGGATTTTATGAGAAAATGACCAGACTCTAGTTGTCTCTGTAACGTGCAGAAATGTTTAAATAATCAGGCAGTGTGGGTTGGTACAACTATAAGTAATGAAGATTGAGTCAATTTTATAAATTGATGCGTCTTGAAGCACTTCCCCCGATTGGCTACTTCCCTGTTTTCAACAAATTTATGTATCCAATCTTCGGGAAGCTATTTTGAATGTAAACTACCCCAAAAAGAAGTCGACGACGGAAAACGGTCAAGTTGGGTGCTAATCTCATTTAGTTTTTGGGTTTAGGTTTTGCAAGCTGGCTTTAGATAAGAGGTTAGGCTGCCAAGGGTAGTTTCTTTATATCCATTCCAGATGAACATAGACAGGTATCCGATGCTTTTCTGTTAATATTACAAGTCTGTAGATATACAAGTTCTTGGCTCCTGTTGTAGTATTAATGTTCCATTCCTTTATATCTAGAGAACACAGATAACTAAACAATGTCATATTGTTAAGACAAGCTTCTATTCGAATGGAAGACAAAAGTTGGGGTACTAATTTTTACACACACACTGAAGACTGGTGTAATTTCAATGCTTTTTGTTTTGAGAAGGTTATTGCTCCCTGGTTTCAGTTAATATTGTTCTTTCAGTAAAACCTGCATGGTCATCAGTGAGTATGATGCAATGAGGATGCAGGGGATGGGGGAGGGTGTAGGGAGCCTTATCCATGTAATTAATGCTTCTAGAATCAGGGATGGGGTAGGGTGTAGGGAGCCTTATCCATACATATAATGCTTCTAGAGTTGGGGATGGGGTAGATTGTAGGGAGCCTTATCCATGTATTAATGCTTCTAGAGTTGGGGATAGGGTACATTGTAGGGAGCCTTCTCTGTGTATCAATGCTTCTAGAGTTTTGTTGTGGTCGTCTGTGACATAGATTTTTACCTCGAGCTGTTTTCAACCTCTTTTTGTTCTTCTTCTTCTTCAGTCGCATATGCTCAGATCGACTGGCACAACTTTGTCGTCGTGGAGACGGTGGACTACCAGCCCAACGAGCAAGGTCAGTTCCCGCCTCCGCTCAACCAGGAGGAAGTCGGCAACAGAGTCATCGCGGAGGAGCGTTTCGAGCAGTTTGGGGTGAGTACCATGTCGGGAACCACGGGGGGGGGGTGGTCCTGCGGCTTTAAATCTGCGTTCGGTTTGATTCCGACGGGCCAATCGCGCAGGGACGAGGTTCTGGGTTTGGTTTGAACTGTCAGTAATGTAGCAACCAAGTTTTATGGCCTTGATGTCGTTTTGATTGGTTTCATCAGACTTTTTACAAACATTGAAAACTATTAAAAATATACTGCAAAAAGGCTTATAGTGTAGATCATCATATGAAGGTAGCAATGGCCTGATGTTTCTATGGTAACAGAATCTTTTTAACAGGTAGTAGTCAGACCGGAAATAAACTTTGACACGCTTCAAGTCTCTCAAGTGTACCCGAAATTTGTACAAAATTTATATCTGTTGAATATGAAAAATGGCCATGTTTTGATACGAACATTGTCTGATAGTACACTGTATCTTGGAGTTGAAATACTGCACAGTGTGGCTTAGAAGTTGTTCTTGTTCAATACTGGCCATTGTGTTGTGGATACCTAATCATCTGATTATTCTAACACTAAAAAGCTATTTTATTGGTACTTAGAAGATATTCATTATTAATACAGTCAGTGAGTTGTGTATGCCTGCTATTGTGATTTATTCTAACCTTAAAAGCTACTACTTTAAAGGTGCTTAGAATATATTCATTTTTAATACAGTCAGTATTTTGTGTATGCCTACTAATGTGATTATTCTAACCCTAAAAGCTACTTTAATGGTGCTTAGAAGATATTCATGCTTAATACTGTCAGTGTGTTGTGTGTATGTCTACTACTGTGATCATGTTAGTTGTGTGACAGCCCATAACTGCTGCTTTCAAGGCGCCTATAGGATACATTTCTTTGTATTTGTTTGTATGCTACCTTTGAAGATATTCATGTTTTAATACTGACAGTGTGTTGTGTGTATGTCTACTATTGTGATCATGTTAGTTGTGTGACAGCCCATAACTGCTGCTTTCAAGGCGCCTATAGGATACATTTCTTTGTATTTGTTTGTATGCTACCTTAGAAGATATTCATGTTTTAATACTGTCAGAGTGTTGTGTGTATGTCTACTACTGTGATCATGTTAGTTGTGTGACAGCCCATTACTGCTGCCTTCAAGGCGCCTATAGGATACATTTCTTTGTATTGGTTTGTATGCTACCTTTGAAGATATTCATGTTTAATACTGTCACTGTGTTGTGTGTATGTCTACTACTGTGATCATGTTAGTTGTGTGACAGCCCATTACTGCTGCTTTCAAGTTGCCTATATAGGATACATTTCTTTGTATTTGTTTGTATGCTACCTTTGAAGATATTCATGTTTTAATACAGTCAGTGTGTTGTGTGTATGTCTACTACTGTGATCATGTTAGTTGTGTGACAGCCCATAACTGCTGCTTTCAAGGCGCCTATAGGATACTTTTGTATTTCTTTGTATTTGTTTGTATGGCCATCGTTGTCTGTGTTCTTTCCAAAGGAGGAGCTGAACTAGTTCCATAATACTCTTTTAAAAAGAAGGGATCAAAACTTGTGTTGGAGATGAATTGTTTTGTCATGATTTTATTTAAGCTGCATTTTGCGTCCTTTTCTATGGGTTTTCTCAACCTCACTGATTCCACGATACCATAACGACATACATAACTAGCTTATCTATTCAAATCTTACTTCAAATGGTGGCATAAAAGTCGAAAAAAATTACACATTTCAACTTTGTTTTTCTCGAAGATATTTTCGGTTGGGATCCAAATAAACCTTGCCCATAATATGAATATTTAAAAGCTACATGTACGTCATTGGCCAATACGTACTACAACACCATGCTTGATTTGTGTAGATTGTCTAATGGCAGTTGTACCAGGGAGCTGTTAGAGTCCAGCTCGCTGGTTGTACCAAGTTACCAACTCGACGTTTTGAATCTATTTTTAGCAACGGCTCATAACTTAACCTGCATCTCTGATTGGTTGAATTCAAACTAGTGGGTTGGGGGAACTGTATGCGATTATTATTAAATGTGTAATTTGTCGGTGGACACTTTTCTCATTATCTGCAAATGTCCTTAATTATTCGCCAATTAACGCTTTTGGCAGGGGAAAAAACTTGGCTAATATCTTAGTTTGCTATTTTGTGATTGATACATGTAAAAAAAAAATATATGGAAAAAGGCGACAAAATGCAAAATGCTGCTTTAAGCTGCAAGTTGGGTTTTCTTTTTTGTTTTGTTTTCCTCAGGAGGCGTTGGCAGAGGAGGAAGACGTGGAGATGGAGGTTGAGGACGAAGGCTCGGACTCGGACTCAGAGGAATCGGATGAGTCCTCCTCGGAGTCGGAAGACGAGGACGGAGAGAAGAAGAAGAAGAAGACGACGAAGAAGAAGAATAGAGAGAAGAAGGAGAAGGAAAAGAAGGATCAGGAGGAAGATGGAGACGGGAAGGAAGATGCGGTGACCAGAGAGAAACTGGCAGAAGATGCGGCCACCCCGCCTCTGGAGACAAAAGAAGACCAGAACACAGAGGTGCAAGATATGGAGGAAGGGGTGAGTTAGTGGGGATGGGGAGGGGGTTGTGTGAAGAAGGATTTATAATGAGGATAGGCAGAGGTTGGGAGAGGGGAGGAGGAGGGGGAAGGAGGAGGAGTAGAAAGGACCGAGCAAGTTTTAAAATTTTTGTTAGACCGTGTTTGTACGGTTCAATGATACTCTTCAGAATATCATCAGCATCGGTGAGATGGGAGGGCGGGGGGGAGGGGGGGCGGGTCAGGATACTAAGTGACATGCCCTTTATAGCCTCTCCTAAAATGACCTGTTATGCTGAGGTCTTTACAGCACAACTGGTGCGTGAGGAAACAAAGTCACGTAGTCAGCACTTACTTCTCTGGGGAGGGAGCAGGGGGGTGGGGGAGGGGGAGGAAGAGACTGGTAAGGGTGTGTGATGCGTCTTTGGAATTTTTACGATGGAGCTGCCTAGCGTCGTGTAATACAACTAAACGCAACGACAGCAAGATAATTCTTTTTACCCAGAGAAAGTTAAGGGTACTACCATATATGTCAAAATACATTGTTTCCAATCCTAGACATACTTGATATTAACGATATTGTTTACGTAGCTTTAATTAGTCTTGTACTGCCTTGGCCAGTATCATGAGCCCAGCCCCTGGTCTTCATACGACACTTGTTTCTTCGTTTGTTTGTTTGTAAAGTAACTAAATGGTCAAGTAAAGCAATTCACAAGTGAGAAGATAAGTTTCTTATTTGTAGGACTTGCTGTTTATATTACTGTATGTGTATATCACAGTCTATTGATACTTATACTATTGCTTTTCTCTTTTTTTCCTTTTCCTATTTTCGTTTACGACCTCTGTAAGCCGAATTTCCGATTATGGACAATAAATTCAAATTCAAATTCAATTCAAGTCTCAGGTTTGACCTGTGCCAAACTATCCGGATTAATATCAGGCCAGGCAACAGACTTGTAGAGTACAAATGTACCCGTAAGGAGCAGAGGTAGACTTTCCCCTTTCGCATGGGTACCGAGTACATGAATCTCCATTGCGGGTACAGGTACTCAACTTTTGGACTAGATATCTAGTACAAATCATCCCCCAAGTGCAAGAGCATGAGAACTTTCATCTCTAGCAGCAGCATGTAACGTCACTAGATTTCAAAAATTGTAGTGCAAATCTGTGAGTACGCATCTACTAGTACAAATCCATGAGTACAAATATCAGCAGGTAGCTGGAATACAAGTACAAGCTAACACTCTGGCAGGCAAAACTAGACTACCCTGACCTTAATATTGTTATCTCTGTCAATTGTGTTCCCCTTTGTATTTTCTTTGTCTTCTGTCCCAAAGATATGCCTAGAAAGCCCCTAGTATGAGTACAAATCGATGAGTACAAATCGATGATTTCAAATCCATCAGTACGACAAGAGCAAATCTATGAGTACAAATCTAAGAGTACAAATCGATGAGTACAAATCTATAAGTACAAATTGTTGAGTACAAATCGATGATTTCAAAACCATCAGTACAAATCGACAAGAGCAAATCTATGAGTACAAGTCGATGAGTTCAAATCTATGAGTACAAATTGTTGAGTTCAAATCCATCAGTACAAATCGATGAATACAAATATATGAGTACAAATCTATAAGTACAAACTGATGAGTACAAATCGATGATTTCAAATCCATCAGTACAAATCGACGAGAGCAAATCTATCAGTACAAATCCATCAGTACAAATCGATGAATACAAACATATGAGTACAAATCTATAAGTACAAATTGATGAGTACAAATCGATGATTTCAAATCCATCAGTACAAATCGACAAGAGCAAATCTATGAGTACAAATCGAGGAGTACAAATCTATGAGTACAAATCAATGAGTACAAATCGATGAGTACAAATTGATGAGAACAAATCTATGAGTACAAATCCATCAGTACAAATCTATGAGTACAAATCAATGAGTACAAATCCATGAGTACAAATCGACAAGAGCAAATCTATGAGTACAAATCGATGAGTACAAATTGATGAGTACAAATCTATGAGTACAAATCTATGAGTAACAGACAGGCAGGTACCATGGAATACGAGTACACACTAGTTAACACCATGTCCGACAATCAAAGCTAGGCTCCCATCCGCTTCTCGCTTCATTCTCGTCATCTCCGTCAATTCTTGCCGCATATTTTTATTTTCGTCTTCCGTCTCTTCCAGGATTCAGACATGGAGGAGAGTGACGAGGAGGAGGAGAAGGATGGCGAGGGTAAAGAAGAGAACAAAGATACGACTCCAGGAGGGAAAGATGGGCCTCCCATGCCGCCTCCACCTCTACCCCCTCAGCCAGGAGAGGTACAGATCAGAAAGGATTATGACCCCAAAGGTAGGGTTTGTCAGTATGTATAGATAATAAAGGGACAGTTTTGTTAAAACAATGTGGAAGGGGTTTTGGTATGACTATATCGAGTGGCCACTAGCAGGAGTAAAAATGAAAACCGTTGTTCCAACAGTCTGTCTGTCACTATCTGTCTCATCTTTCTTTATACGGTATGATTAACGACAAGGTTTAAGGTTTAAAACTTATATCGCATGAAAAAGACCTGAATAAACTGGTAGATACCCTTTCCTTCGCATAGACATCCTGAACACAGAGAGAAGAGCATCTCCTTGCATGTCTTGTCATCTTTATTCATATTGTCTTCTCATGATTATTCATTCCTGTCTTGTCATCTTTATTCATATGGTCTTCTCATGATTATTCATTCCTGTCTTGTCATCTTTATTCATATGGTCTTCTCATGAGTATTCATTCATGTCTTGTCATCTTTATTCATATTGTCTTCTCATGATTATTCATTCATGTCTTCTCATCTTTATTCATGTGGTTCTCATTTTCCCTTCTCACAGCTCCAAAGCCATCGGCAGGCGTCGAGAAGGACGAGTATCTGGTGTCACCGATCACGGGGTCCAAGATACCCGCCGACAAGATGCAGGAGCACATGAGGATAGGTGAGTGGTCGCCTCTTTCGCTGGGTGTTCTGCGAAACTTTGACAGTCTCAGTGACTGCAGATCGGGACGCCACCTTGAGTTGAGAGTTTTAGCGTGAAGGGAGAGATCTTTTGACAGATATTGTCAAAGTTTCAAATCAAGATAACTGTTTTAAGCAACCTAAACTGTTTTTTTAATTTTTTATTGGGGGTGGGCTATTGTACAAGTGGAACCAATCATATGTGTTTGCAGCTTAGTAGCACTTTAGGTCTGAACGTGTTACATCATGTCGGAGACCGTTAAACAGTTCAGATGATGAACAATAGGAAAGACTAGACAGCGCCCTCTGTTAAAAAGCTGCGAAAGCTTCGTCAGTTATTCTGTATGTTGCATTATAGTTCAGAGTTGTTACCAATACCTTGGGACTGTGCAACAGTACATTTCTTCATGGAATTCCGGGACATACGACTATCAGCTTTTCCCGATGCGAATTTCATTCTTGCTCGAGAGAGGTGCGAATAGCTCTCTCATCAGTCCTTATCACTTACATCGGGAACTCCTTACCTTCTAGACAAACTACTTATGCATTTTCCCCCCAAAAAACTACCACCAACTATACCGTAGCCTGCCAAGGGCAGCCAGTCTAGCCAGCTCTGTCTGGCCAGATCCGGTGCCTTGGTCTGGTCATTCTTTTCCTGTGACTTGCACTGTTAATCCTTATCTTTCGGTTCCTCCAGGAAGTTTTCATTTTTCAAGTCGTCTCGTTTAACTCCGTCTCTCTCTAGGTCTCCTGGATCAACGGTGGATGGAGCAGCGTAGCCAGAATATCGAGAGGGCCAAGGAAGAGGAAGTGTTTGCGGCCAGTGGGTCCATCACGGAGAACCTCAAGAAGCTGGCGGAGAGGCGTACGGATATCTTCGGCGAGGGCGATGTAGAGACGCAGATCGGTAAAAAGGTAAGAACCGAAAAAATACCGAAATGGAAACCTTTGACGCCTTGAATAGAATTCTATGTATTTCAAAAACGGCTTCTGTAAAGCTCAGTGGGCCCGACGGTAACCCTGGGACTTTGTCGTTCCAAGAAGTTTAGTGCTTGTTTAACCTTTGCTTAGAAATGTTGCAGATGTGCCTAAAAAAAAGTGTCTTAAATTGTATTGGTGAAAGAGAAGAAGAAAAAGGGGGGGGGGAGGAAAAAACCCTGAAGAGACACAAAGGAGAAGGGGGTGGGATGGGTGGGGAGGGGGGGAGAGGAGGGATGGGGTGCATGTGAGTAATGTAGATTTGTAGAGACCCACAAACTTCCATGAGGACCGAGTTTCAATCCACGACATCCCACCCCTGAGAATCGATATTCCAAAATGGATGCAAAGAGATCTTGAAATATGGAAAGGAATAGCTTAAACCAACTCTGTCAGCAAGCTTCAACAACCGTAGATATAGATAACTGTTAAAATCCAGCGGCCCGCCTTAATCTTCTGGCAACCCATTCGTAAGCCCCGCCATCATAATCTGTGGGCCTTCGTGGTTAGACATTTTGACCCAAGATATAAACATGGTTACCAGATATTCATTTTTGTCGATTTTTATTTTGTCAATTTTTATTGGATTTGTTTTTCTCTGATATTTGACAGATTGGAGAGGAAGAGGATCCCGCGTTGAAGCAGAAGGTCATCTGGGACGGTCATTCTGCCAGGTAAGATATTTGTCAAAGATGGAAAGGCATAAAATTGTCTTTTGCTTATTCTCAAGACAACACTCAAACTGACTACGTTTCTTGGATTGACCGGCACCGCACATTTGATTCAACGTTACCGTACATTCGATTCAGAGGTACCGCACATTCGATTGAACATTATTGTACTTTCGATTGAATGGTACGGTACATTTGGTTGAACGGTACCCGCAATTCGATTGAACGGTACCGCACATTTGATTGAACGGTACCGTAGATTTGATTGGACGGTACCGCACATTCGATTGAACGATACAGCCCATTGGATTGAACGGTAACATACATTGGATTGAAGGGTACCGCACATTCTATTGAACAGTACCGCATGATCCTTCTCAAACTAGATTGTTTTCTAGGTGAGATTTTCTTTGCTCTAGATGAGTTTTTTATTCTCTAGGTAAGGTATTCTCTAGGTGAGGTTTTTCTCTAGGTGAGGGTTTTTGGAACTTATCGCTTTTGTGTTATTTGAAGGAAGGTTGGGTGGGGTGGGTGAGTGGGAGGGTGGGTGGGTGGGTGAAAGAGAAAAGATGGGGAATGAGTAAGTGGTCAGTTTTGCCTGTTTTTCTTCATGTCATCACTCATCTTGTCCTGCAACGGGGAAGGTGGAACCATTTTCAATAAACGTTTCAAAACCTGACCTGGTTTTCAGTGCAGTTTGACCCACATTTTTAACCCGCTCATTCTACACAGCATGGAGTCGACGACCAGGAAAGCCCAAGCTAACATCAGCATCGAGGAGCAGATAGAGGCGTTACATAAAGCTCAGGGTTTACTGTGAGTATTGTACTATCCCTGTGTCACTGGTTCCGTCACTGGTTCTCATCGTCAGATATCTGAACGATTGATTGCTATGTGATGAGTGAACACGGTGCGGCTCAGGCATACGTGGTGCGTGGTGTACGTTGTAATAAATGTAACACTCAATTGTCACGAACCCTGTTGTGTACTAACTACATAAACAACGGTTACCAGAGTCTGTAGTGCATTATGTCGAATACAAATTTGCATGTACGATTTGGTAATAAAACTCCCATCGACTGACAGTATCGCAGGGAAGTTGCCGAAACCTGGATCACAGCGTGGGGGGAGGGGAGGGGGGTGCATGATGTAATCATGATTAAACTTTCGTTCTCTGAAAGCTCCCCTCTGCATTTTATAAACGTCGCATGTATGTTGTTCTATCCTGGATATGCGATATCAAATTTGGGAACGGTTAAAAAACAAGCGTGTTTACAGATGAATTTTGCCACGATAAACATACATGCTCTATACAATATGTTGATTTGCCATCACAGTCCAGACGAAGAGAAGGAGAGAATCGGACCGAAGCAGACCACAAAGAGGAGAGAGGACAGCATCCATCCTCCCAGGGCACCGCCCAAACCCAAGGCACCACCCCCGATATCCAAGCCTCCCATGCACAGAAGCATGCCACCTCTGCCCCCACCGCCAGCCCCGGTCAACGTAGTGGTGCCCTCCGGGATGCCGGTCCTCGCGATGCCCGTCCGGGCGCCCATGATGCCGCAGCAGGGCATCATGGTCCGACCCATGATGGGAGGACCACGTGAGTAACCACAATTTTATTTTTCATCTCGGCCCCGGGAATCGTTTCTATCAGGTAGCGCATCGCAAGTGGTCAAATTGCTGTACAAATATTTGCTGTACAAAAATTGCTATACAAGGATGAATAGCAGGTTTCTGTACCCAGGGACCATGTCGTAGTATTTTATAAGAGACAACGTTGAGAGTGCCCACAAGTGGTATGCAAAATCTGAACACAAAATCAACCCCATTGAAAACGCAATGAAAACTGATGAATATTGTTCATTTCTGTCTGTCGATGTTCTGAGATATAAAAATATGTGCATGAGACTTGTTTGCTGTTTTTTTTCCCTCCCATATTCAAATGAGTTTAGCTGTTGCAAAACCTATTTTGCCATGCAGTAACCAATGACATTGGTTCATGCTTTAACCTCAAAAAGCTAGCAATTTTGCCCCGTGTGGGTGTGTGTGTTTTTTTTAAAGTTCTGACCTTTTCATATATATATATATATGGATGTGCTCACACTGGGAGGCACCGGGTGGTTGTGCCCAGCAGTAACCTTTTCCGCCTGGCACTTTTTTGATGATAATTTAACAAATTTTACCATAACCAAAATCTGGGAGAATGCATGGCACAGAATAGGAAAAATAGCACCACCTAAGCATACTTCATGTGCAAAATTTGTCCAGTGGGGAGGGGGGTACCCCACCCATGAGATCCCTCTCCCAGGGTGTGGATCACACTACCGCACAATCTACCCGGCACTCAAATATTCCGGAGCACATCCCTGTATATATATATTTATATGTGTTACCCATCGTGTTACTCATGTTTTTCTATAGAGTACTATATATTTTCACTATATTTGGTTCTGATTGGTCATTCCTTTGGTCAATGACACTTGTTCTTTTCTCTCCTCTGTTTCAGCTATGGGAATGCCGAGGCCTCCACCGATGGCTCCTCCACAGAGGATGCTCCCCCAACCTCCTCCCGTCCCTTTCCCCGTAGGGGGACCAGGAGGTCCTATGGATGAACCTCCAGCTAAGAGACAGAAGACGGAAGATAACTTGATCCCTGAAAATCATTTCCTGTCCATGCATCGGGTAAGCTTCTAAAAAAAATTTTTAATTTCAGAGAACGGCACAGATATTTCAGTCGTCTAATTGTTGTATCGTTTATCTTGATCATGCTCGGCTTATTTTTAAAAATACGTCATTCCACGTGAAACGTCTCAAAACACCTCGCTCAAAATTTTTCCGCCCGCAGAACCCTATATCCTTCCGGGTCTCGGTCCCGTCGCTGGCCGACAAGCCGGAGTGGAAGTTGAACGGACAAATGATGAACATCACCCTGCCTCTCACGGACCAGATATCAGTACTCAAGGCCAAGATATTCGAAGAGCTCGGCATGCCCGCGGGAAAACAGAAACTGCAGTACGAGGTAAGGGGACTTATAAGACCTTCAAAGGTAGTCTCTCATATTAGGAAGGGAGATGAAATTGAAATTGGAGTCTAAATATTGAAATGATATAGATATGAAGTAGAATGAAGTGAAATAAAATTGATGTAAACTTTAAAGTGAGATGGAGATTATGTAATGAAGAAAACATTGAAATGAATTGAGATTGAAATTTAGAAAATGAATTGATATCTTAAGTGGGATGAGATGGAGATAATAATGGAAAATTGAAACGGAGATGACTTGAAATGAAACTGGTAGAATTTAGATGGATTGGAATTAAATAAAGAATGATTTGGATTGAATTGAGGTTGAAATTTCAAATAGAATAAAGATTGAAATTAAAATGCATTGAGATTGAAATTCAAAATGAATTGATATTTTAAGTGGAATTAAATTGAGATAGAATTGAAACGGATGACGAATTGAAATGAATGTGTGGTGATGGAATTAAGATAGATTCGAGATTAACTGAAGAGTAAATTGAAATGAATTGATATTAAATTGAAATGAATTGATATTAAATTGTCAATTAAAGTGAGATAAAATGAGGATCTAAACTGACCGATATGAATTGAAATGAAGGTGTGATGATTGAAAATTTAGATGGATTGAGTTTAAACTGAGTTTGAAGTGTGATGTAAATTGAGATCCAATAATTTGTAATTACGAGAGACGCAAGTATTGGATCCGCTTCTCAGGAGGTGGCAAGCTGTGTCTAGATTTATATTCCCTTTTTAGCTCATACCAGCATGCTGGTGTGAGCTATTGTTACAGTGCGGCGTCTATTACTCTATCACTCTATCACTCTATCCGTCAACAATTGGTAAAACCGCTCCCACTCGCACAGTGTTTAATGGAATTTCATGAAACTTGGACACAAGGACCATTGGGTATAGGGCCATCAGAGATGGTCCGAAATTTGGGGTCAAAGGTCACTTGTGGGCCGTAATGGGCCATTTTTGTCACGATAGTACTATGGTAGTTTTACCTTCAGGGTGTTCATGAATTTGAGATCAAAGATCAACTAGGGGTCTTTTGTGGCCCGGGCCGCGGCCCTATATTTTCAAATTGCTTCTGTTCGTACATTGTATGGCCAGTTATAATGAAACTTAGTCACAACGTTCCTCGGGATAAGGGTTACGAGGGGTGTTCGGAAAATTGAGGTCAAATGTCATTTAGGGGGTCATCGGGGGTCATTCTTTGTAATATTTTCAAATATCTCAATCTCTTCAAGATTTTGATTGATCACATTCAAAGTTGAACTGATGATTGTTGGATTGTGTATGAATAAAGTGATGCCTAATAATTTTTGGTCAAAAGTTAATTAAGTACAATTAATCCCCATTGTTTAAAAAAATCTGAGCCTTCACCTTTTTGCCAAAGCTCCTTTAATTTGTCTCCCAGTCTCTGCGGTGTTTGTTTACATTTGTGGTTAAGCTCTGCAGAGGCTGTTAGTGGAATTAAAGCAGGACTGGGAGTTGTTATTAACTGTTGAACTGTAAGCATGAGAGCCCTATAGCCAATCAGCACTTGCCGATTCTTAGAAGTCTTTGAGCCTGAGATATGTAGGCAGCCAGCCAAAATTTTGGGAAGGCGTGCTTGTGAAGTTATGTCTGCTCAGGTAGAGGGGAGAAAGTTTAATAGGGTAGGTCAGTGATATTGTTTGAGAGAGTGGGTAAAATAGGATTTAAAGGGGGAAAATAGGAATTATAACCAGTGGTGTGGCCAGGATTCTGCTAACGGAGGGGGGGGGGGGGTTATCGCCGTTTTGAGCTAGGGGTATAAATTTGTCTTTGAACCTAAAATGTTTGGCCTCATGGGCCCAAAATTGGTGGAATCTGAAAAATGGCCTGAAATTTGGTGGGCCATAAAGTTTTGTGGGCCCTAAATTTTTGAGCTCGAAAAGGTATGAGCTCTGCACCATTGGTGCTCTAGTTTAATATTTTATATTGATTAATTTATCTTTCAAGAACTTTTTTTTTTTTTCTGTAAGGGTATTGTTTTTGGTGGAAACTTGTGTCCGTCACCTTTGTGTCTTTGTATGTGTCTGTCACCTTTGTGTCTGTGTCTGTCACCCGTATCTGTCACCTTCGTGTCTGTATCGGTCACCTGTCTCTGTCACCTTTGTGTCTGTATCTGTCACCTGTGTCTGTCACCATTGTGTCTGTGTCAGTCACCTGTATCTGTCTCCTGTGTCTGTCACCCGTATCTGTCACCTTTGTGTCTGTATCTGTCACCTGTGTCTGTCACCTTTGTCTCTGTATCTGTCACCTGTGTCTGTCACCTATGTGTCTGTGTCAGTCACCTGTGTTTGTCACCTTCATGTCTGTATCTGTCACATGTGTCTGTCACCTGTGTCTGTCACCTTTTTGTCTCTGGCGACACCTGCGTCTGTCAGGATTAGGATGTATACAAGCATTTGTGTGGAACAAGAATGAGACATTACAGAAGCCACTGGGAATGGATTTGTTGGAAGACTGTGTAAATATCCGTAAAAGATTTGAAAGAAATGTAGCCAGCTGTTTCTAATTTCTAACTTGTTTCTTTGCAGGGTATGTTCGTAAAGGATTCCAATTCCCTAGCTTTTTACAACTTCATGCCAGGCAGCATCGTACAACTTCAGGTCAAGGAGAGAGGAGGAAGAAAGAGGTAAACTGGAGAGAGGAGGAGACAGACAGGAGAGATATACAGTACCTGGTGAAAGTTAGGGGGGGGTGGAGGGGAGGGGGTGGGGTGTGCTTGGAAATGAAAGTCATATCAAAAGTTAGAATGATTGGAAGATGATATTGAAGGGACTTGAGACTGGGAGGAAGATGGAAACCAGAGAGAGAGATAGAGGAAGATTGCCAGGTGGTGAATAGCAGCTGAGGCACAGGGATATATGAACTTGAACAGGGTGCCTAAGGTGGGGGGGGGGAGTTAAAGCAAGAGGCGAGATTACCAAGGAGCGTAAATCAGGATATTGGAACAATGGAGTGGATTATGGATATTACTGGAGAGGAGAGGGAACTTAGAGTGGAGGATGGGAAGGGGACTGAGGGGGTTGTGGACCAAGGATGGCAAAACATCTAGAGAAGAACTACTAGTGGAAGGTTGGGAAGAGGGTGGTTGGGGGGGGGGGGGGGTTGGGAGAAAGGTAGTGACAGAAAAACATTAAATCATGTGTAAAATGTAATGAGTAGTTGTATGATCATTTTCAATGGTATATTTTAATTACAATTAAGTCAAGGTACCTACAGACACTCTGAGGTGCGATTGTCATAAGCAGAGGTGGAATAATATCAAAATTGACAAGTTTGAAATTGTATGATAAAAGTATTGCAAACAAACGTATTGCCATTTTGAAGCCTCGATGTCGCTAGGCAACCATTCATTTTATCAATAGAGACCAATTGTTTGTAAGTTTGATCAAGTGTTGGAGAAGGAATTAAAGAGAGGGAGAGAGAGAAATAAAATGAGAAAAGTGAGACATTTTTTTATTTGATAAATCTGTTGTCTTATGACATGTAAAAGTAAAGTATGCAGGATAACGATAACGGTGTAAGAATCGGTGAAAGGAAATGTTGCCAGACTTGTATCAATCTCTTTGAATGGAGAAGAAAACACTGGAGAAAATAACAACTATTTTCAAAATTACACAATTTTAATTATAAATTAATTGATTGATTGATTGATTGATTGCTTGATTGATTGATAGATTGATTAATTAAAAATTACAAAATTACAAAATTAAAACTATGGAAAAAAGAGATTACATCCCTATCGAGTAGCGACTGGAGTTAATTAGTAGACAGGTGAAATATAGGATGATGAGTAGTGCATACTCATTTGCATAACATTTGCATAATGATAGGGGAACCAGCAGGCACGTAGCCAGGAATTTACCATACACCTCAGTGACTATAGCATATATATTTAATCCTACCACATGACCAAAGCCTATATATGCTGATGGGGCGCCGTATGGGGAATGTAGGTGTAAATTAATTGTTCTGTGTGTTATCATTATTTGCTTTACATGCCAAACAAGGGACCTACACGGGGGCCAAATGAGCTGAGTGTGTGGTCCGTGTAGGGGACTGGGGCCGCGTCCCACAAGTATGTATGTAAAAACAGGCATTGGAATATACATATATTCACAATTCCTCAATATTTTGAGCTTAAATATTGGGCTACTGTTATAGGGGTTAACAATGATACCTGACAGGTCTACACGAAATATAAAGACGTAATAAATATATTTATGAACCGTATAGTTTCACATTAGACTGCTACACTGTTCACGCCGGATAAATCTTAGGAGCATTATCTCTATACGTATATTGCTATATATAATAAAAAAAACTCGTGAAAAACAAACCAAACGCATGATTATCGTGCATATACGTGATGAGCGGTTCAAATAAACCTTGTGTTCTTTTTTTTTTGCACGCCAGGCGTTCATACAGTACGTGCCTAGAATCTGGAGGTTGCAAACTACTGACTTAGGAATTAGAAGAATTGATATGATCATTTCGCTAAAACTAACTGAAATAGTGCGTACTGACCAGGTGTTTACATTATTGTACGGCTACATTCATTTGGGCAGTGGAAATCTCAGGGGAAGCTGCCCCCCCCCTTCCCCACAGGCTACGGCCCTGTAACATGCATGTTACAAATCTTAGCCCCTAGTCTTGCCCGAACAGTTACGCTAGCCATAGCGTTCACTCATTCACATTCAAGTTAGCACCTGTCATCAACGCTGTGATAGGCCCGATGATTAATGTAATTCCTTGTCATACTACTTGAAAGATCTACTTTTAAGGTGTCATACTCCTATTAGAGGTCTATATCCATCCGCTCGATTGTTAAAGTGCCAAAAAGCAGCAGAAGAACATCTTTTTTGACCTGTTATCAATCATGATCTAGTTTTTTTTTGTGGCTTGCATGCTGAAGAGCGTGAATGGAAGTACATGTGGTGAGAAAATTGGGTCAATTGAGGCATTTTTAGACCCCTTTAGGCCTCCCAGGAGCAGCGTAGGAAATTTTTTTACTACTGAGTGAAGAGGTTTGTTTACATGTGACGAAACCTTCCAGTTGGGATAGCAAAAAATCTACATGGTCATGATACGGAAAATTGATGGTGCCATGAAAGGCCAACTTGTCAGCTATCCGGTGATGGGTAGCGTTTAGCTATGTGAAAACTTCTATCTAGACTTAGAGACCACATTACTTATGTGATTTAGTGTGTAAGTCAATGGAGCTTTTAATGGGCGTATATGCTGCCCTAAGGAATCAAAACCAGATTTAACAAAATAACGGAAGCTTTGATGGAGAGCAAACTTTGTTATATGGCTGTCTGATATTGAGTTCAAGAAACCTATCGGTTTATGGTGAACTTTTCCGTGTTATTAGAGGTGAATGGACTGTCGGGTTCACCACTGTGCTTGTTAGTGATATGTTAGAATAGAAATGTTTACCTAAATATGTTATCTTTCATGTGTTTCTATATACTGAGCAGAGTTGAACATGTGGAAACCTGGTAGACAAGATACCACAGTAATGAGATCTGAAAGATTCTCATATTTAGTATGTAGTATGCTCCATATCGAGTAGAGGAATCCTATATTGTTTTTTATTGGAGTTCAAAGTCAACAGATGTCAAAATATGAAAGTCATGTTGACAAAGATATATAAAGAATATATAGACTTTTTGGATGAATTTCGTTTGTAGTTGGCAGATGCCCAATATTGTGTCAATCAAGCTTTGAATGTTACAGGCGCGAAGCCAAGGGGGGGGGGGGGCCAAGGGGGCAGCCGCCTTTTTTTAAAATTGTTTTAATGTTTTTATGATATCGCTAGTAATTTCAAAAGAGAAATGCTAAGATACAACTTACAAGGCCTGGGAAGTGCCATTTCCAGCGATCTGGGAGGCATTTTCAGTCAAATTTTTTTAGTACGCTTCGCGCCAATTATTGGGGCGCTACGCTTAGATAGTTTGCAATGTCGTATCTACGGCTCTGATAGTTTGCCAACATTTTCGCCTCTCCCTTGGCAAATTCCTGGCTACGCGCCTGGAATGTTATCATGGTATGACAAAAGTCATTGGAAGGTCAGCAATTGACAATCTGAAAACCTAAACGTAATATCTCAAGAAGGCAAACTATTAATATAGTTCAAATTGAGTGATTAATATATGTATTATAACAAAAAATAATATACTATATTCACTAAATAATTTCTTAAATAAATCTTTTTTTTTGTTGATTCCTAGCCGAAGGTAAAATGAATCTATACGATGGTGATGATATATGTAAGGGTGTGTGTGTGTGTGACCTGTTTTTAAAGACTAACCCAAACATTCATGGTGGGAGGAAAATACCCTATTCTTTTCTCTGAAGGTCATTTAAGGTCAACAGAGGTCAAACTCTGACGAAGGCGAATTCAATGTGGTCTTACATTCATGAACGGAAGTATATACGACTAAAACAAAGGCCTGGATGAAAAAGACTACAGATCGGTCTCTCTGTTCTCCCTTACCTTTATATTTGAATAAAATTAGACTAACAAAATACTACAGCTTTCTACTAAATTCAGCTGAAATGGCGTTTCTCTCAGACATGCACTAGCGTAACACTAATACCACCACAAATTCTGATTTGTTGCAAGTTGAGGATCAAACTCTGAAAGCAAATTTTCCAGAGTGAAAAGCATGCATGTCAACTTCCGAGCTCTAATATAGTCCCAAACTGACAAATTTTAATCTTTTGTATTGTGGAAAAAAAAAAATTAAGTTACATCTCTCTGTATTTAGAACCGGTAGAAAGAGTTATGTGGTGTTCTAGAATTTCATTGTATTAATTTATAATATAACTCTGTAATAATGTATTAGCTCAGTGGAGTGCGGAGTGATAGCTCAGTGGTTAACGCCGGGTACCTTTCAATCATATATGGTTCGAGTCACACCAAGATTAATGTATGTCGTCCAGTTACAGAGTTGTTTACAATTGACAATTCATAATTATGGACGTTAAATATGAATGTAAGAGACTGACTTCGGTCAGCTTGCGGCTTTGATAAGCCAATGAGGCTTCTTCGCAAGTTCCTGCTTGCAGGAGGATCTAAAAAACATACATAATAGTAGACATACTGTACACTATTCGAGAGGTATGTCATGCAGTAAGCAGAGTAATAATAATAATAAAATAGTACTTTTATAGCGCGTTCATCAGCAACGCTGCTCGAAGCGCTTTACAAGAATTGAAACAATTAATACACATATATATACTACAGTGTATATACTACAGTGATCGGACAAACGTACTTGACACTCGGACAAAAAGTACTTGAGAACACTGTCGGAGTGTCGGTATATTGAAGTACAACACAGCACCTTCGATACTTTCTCCATTTTAAAGTGTAGAATTTGGCAAATGGTAGAATTTGGCGAATGTTTTACATATTACAAATTAACGGCGTCCTTGCTTTGATTGGATTAACTTACGGTTTCCTTTTTTCAAGGAATTTTTCAATCTTCTACATCGCAATATTTGGCACTATGTACCACCGAAGTACAGACGACTAGACTGCAGTGAAGTTCAGTGCTACCTGAAGGTCGGATTTTGATGATTAACTTATTGACGCTAGGGATTCGCCGCGTTTTTCTCACAGGTAATTCAATAAAATAACATGATGCTGCAATAGCACGTTACTAAGGTTAAAAATTAGACATAGGCATCGACTAGGTACAGTGTGGTAACTATCAATGTAAATGAAATACAAAATTTTAGATCATTGACTCCACGCTTGATTTCGTTGCTATGAATATGAATTGGGTCTAGTTGTGCGATATTTTCTATGCACAGTATATATGTTATGCGCTATCGACCGATTTGCGCCATCGATCGATAGCGCTGCGCTATCTATGGATCCGTCGTTAGCGCAAGCATCGGCAGATCGCGCAGGTATCGATCGATGGCGCAGGCAGATCGACAGATTGTATGTCTATGATTTATGATTTATGACAATGATTTATTTCTTAAACTTCAGGATGACGCCAAGTGCTGTTTAATGGACACATCACCGATTTTTCTAAAAATTGCCCGTTTAATTACCATTTTATATGTAATTATTTATGATAAATTCAATAAAATTTTATCAATTGATAGTGATACAATGAGTTCCAATAAATTGGTTGTATCATGGAGATAACCTAAATCCATTGCTGAATCAGGCATATGTATCAGGTTGTATCATATGTCTTCAGGCCTTGGTTCTAAGAAATCTGCTAAATTACTGATGTGATTGGGCCAACAGTGACTATCGACCTCATATAGTACTGATATATAGTGACGATATTCGTAAAAATGGAAAAAGAGCCACTGGCTTTTCGAGAAAACATGCAGGAGACCGTCGACCGCCAAGCTGCTTCAACAAAGAGCCCAGTCATCAGCGCGGAGAAGTACGATGCCATTAAATCTCATCTTCTTCATCCAAGCATCAAGGTGGACTCGCACTTCCGACATTGGGTCAAAACACGGAATTTTCAGATTGTCGACCTTCCTGGCCTTGAGGGAAGCGCCAAGTTCCTGCGAGTTGTCCATGCTGAAAACGTGTTCGATGTCGTAAAGGGTATTCACGTAGACGAACTCAGTCTACGTCAAGACGAGGCCTGCAGTTCCCCTTTAAATCTCATCCTACACGACCCACGAACTATCGATTGATAGCGCAGCGCGATCTACCGATGCTTGCGCTAACGACGGATCCATAGATAGCGCAGCGCTATCGATCGATGGCGCAAATCGGTCGATAGCGCATAACATATATACCTAACGCTTAGGCTGACACTGTACTAAGTAACGGGCATGATAAGTTTTCTAACGTTACTGTACATACAGTAAGTAGGCCTATGTTCACCGTGCATTACACACCAAGGCAGCTTATTCTGTCGGCCGGTCTTCCGGGTTTTTCGTAACCCGAAGTCAAATCGCAACAAATCGTGGAAACGTTTATCATGCGTACGCACATATCCGGAGTAATTGTAGAATACCACGCTACTCCGGAAACCAACACCTTACGAAATGGTGGCTTTGCTGCCAGTCTAGGCTAGGCAAAACTTTTTAGCTAACTCACTTTTTGAAAAATTGCTTTTGAGAATGACTCAACATCGTTTACAGCTTGTACTATTTTAAAAAAAAAATTTAGTCCCAAGTTAGCAGCTACATCAATAGCAGAATGTAATGTTTGAATTGTAGATGTGGTTGATCTTAGATTCCCCCAAAAAGACATGTTAAGTGTTTTGTTGGGTAGAAAGTTGGGGAAGATCAGTGAAGGACTACTGCAGGCTGTCATTCACCTTACAGTTTTCAAAAATGTAATGAAAAGAATGATCGCATTGAATCCTAATTGCAAGGCACTCCATCAACAAGTGTGGACATTGTGTTATGTTGCACCTTCTAAGCTCATCGCTCTGATTGCATGGTTAATTAAGTGGCGGATGAATAGTGTGGTATACATTTTTCTTCACACTGACTGCAGGCTGAATAGCCGCAATGATAAAGATCCATAATGAATTCCATTAAAACCACAAAAGAACCCATTTTGATAACTCTACCAAATTTGTTTCTTGGTACAGTAATACTGAATACTGTAGTATCAAATATATAATCTATCAATCATAACAAGACTTTTCCCATAATTTTAGCCCATTCCCAGAGATTCAATGATGAAAAGTTCAAATTACTAAAAGTAAACATGGTGTCGATTCTTTGAACTGTGTTGTATGAAAACAGCAATCGAACACATGTGCAAGCTTGTCAGTGTGTTAGCTTATATGGTTAGTTGCTCTATAATCCATAGCTGCAGTACAGTATGACCAATGGGTGTGTCGTATTATCATTTTTTTTTTGTGGACGTTTAGAACTTATCGTCCCAAGACAGATCTTGAAGATGTCTGCAAGTGGCGATGGAACTTCGGTCCACCGTAAGGTGATCGGCACCCACAGTGGAACGTTCCACTGCGATGA
Source organism: Apostichopus parvimensis (assembly GCA_000934455.1). Taxonomy (NCBI): domain Eukaryota; kingdom Metazoa; phylum Echinodermata; class Holothuroidea; order Aspidochirotida; family Stichopodidae; genus Apostichopus; species Apostichopus parvimensis. The sequence goes on from KN882536.1 coordinate 178,550, forward strand.
GGCCTTAGCTTGCTTCATGCTGAAAAAGTTACCAGAGTATGCGAACGCAGGTATGTTCTTTAATTTCTCCTTTTTTTCTCTTTTTTTTTTTTCTTCTTCTTCTTCTTCTTCTTTTTTTGCTTTTTTCTCCTTTCTTCTATTATTTCTTCCTTTTCTTCTTTTCTTCCTTATTTAAATTCTTCTTTTTCTTTTCTTCTTGTTTTCTCCTTTTTTATGTACTTCTTTATTTCTTTTCTTCTTTCTGATTTGTCTGTAAATTATGTTTCATTCAACCTTTAACAGCCTCTTTCCTTAAAATGAGATTGCAAACAACGGAACCGAATTTGAGTTGATAAAGACACTTGAATGATTTTTTTCGTTTCTCATCAACTTGCAGAAATTGTTCGTTCCAGAGACCCTGCCGTCTTAGATCCCTGCGATATTGTGGTGGACGTAGGTGGGGAATATAACCCCAGCAAGCACCGATACGACCACCACCAAAGGTAAATTATCCTATTAAGAGCATGGTGGCCAATTGGCTAAGGCGTTGGATTCGTGATCCAAGGATTGCTTGTTCGATTCCTGCCTAGTTCATTACGCTGTGTCCTTGGCAAGATGCTTTATCTCACTTGCCTCTCTCCAACCAGGGGTTAAATGGGTAACTGTGAGTTAACTTGTCATTGGGCACAGTATATAACTGCTGCCGACTGGAGGGATTGTCTCTGGGACAGGTTATCATTGACCAGGGGTAATATAACGTCTGTAAAGCGCTTTGAGACCTATCGCTGGTATAAAGCGCTACAGTATATAAAAAGCAAATATCAAATAAATATAAATAGTTCCCAGTCAAGTGTAACTTCTTTGCCAGATGGCATAAGTTAATGATTTAAGCAACCCACAAAGTAACCCTCAGAGTAGAGTTTGATTAGAATGAGACTCCCGGAGACTGGGGAAGAGATGTATTTTTGTTTTGATATCAAGTGCAGGTTAAATCTGAGTGAATTAAGGCACAAAATAATTTTGATAATTTTTGAATTATGACATTTGAAAATCACTGCCATCTGTCCAGATTGTACTTCGTTACAATACTATTGTAATTGTTTAATTGTTTTGAGAAATGTCTCTTGGAGTATCTCAACCTCATCAGAACCATTTCATCAGTTGCTCGGAACGCAATCAGAAAATGGGAAAGAAGACTTTTATAGCCTCATGTTTCAAAATGCCTCAAAAAGAATTATCAAGGACAAAAAAGTGTTGTTGAATTTCATCCAGGGAAGTCTGTTGTTTAGAGCTAAAAAATATCATGGTTTAAATGAATTGTTAGAATATAATAAAACACAGGATTGATACTAACATTTAGGCCTGCAATGAGTCTCGGACATCGTCACCTCATTAGCCCTGAAGATGCATTCCACAGTTTTAAGCATAATTATTGTCAAGCTGAATATCTTGACAAGCAGAAAGAGCTATGCATAGAAACTTTACTACCACTCATTTGGTTTCTGTTTTTCTTTGAAAGCTTTGTGTAACACATTTCATTTCATTTATTTATTTTTGTTCTATCACAACATAAGTATGACTTATGACCAGTGGCGGAGATTTCTTGTCAGAAGTGGGGGGGTTGCAGGCCATTGATGAAATAAAAAGTCATAACTGCTGACTCACTATCTAAGTGGGGCGCCACCATAAGTTGGCGCGAAGTGCACAAGAATTTTTTTGCAAATATTGCCTCCCAGATTGCAGTAAATGGCACTGCCCAGGCCTTGAAAAGCTGCATTTAACCAGGGGCGTATGCAGGATTTTCTAACCCGGTGGGCGCGTATTACTATCTAAGCGGAGCGCCACCATTGGTTGGCGCGCAGCGTACAAGCAAATTTCTGGTTTTGGTACCCCCAGATCACCGGAAATGGCACTTCTCGGGCCTGAAACTGACCAACCATATGTACACTTTTGCCTGAGAACCAAGCTTTTTCCAAATACTTTTTTTCTCATCTATAACCTTTTTGAAGATTGTCACCAGTCACACATCATGTTCGACTTCATCACATATCCTGTGGATCATTGCTTTTGTAGGTGATTCTTCATCGCGGCCCACAATATCCGTCAGCCCCACTGTTCAGAATTTGAAAATTCACAATTCTCGTGAATAAATTCACTTCAAAACATACCCATAATGTTGCACAAAATATCATCTATGGACAACCGATATAGAAAACCTCCTTCAAACCCTAACAGACGGGTCAAAATTGCACGAGTATGATGAAGTATGATGAAGAATGTTGGTTAGGGAATTTTCGAAAATTCAGACAGCTACTATAAAATTTCGTTGAAGGAAATAAATATATACCAGATATTTCCGAAACCGAATACTACACACATCGACAGTTTTGAGCATAGGCGCAGATCAGTCTTGGATAATGGTGGGGACGCGTATCTGTTCTATGACACTATCTAAGCGGAGCGCGACCATGGGTTCGCGCATATTTTTTGATTTTTTGATTTTTGGGGGCAAATATACCTCCCAGATCGCCGGAAATAACACTTCCCAGACCTAATGATGCTCCTAAACCTCCTTAAGTTTTAGATCTCATGGCTTAGAAATTTAGTTTGGAGAAATACATGGGCGTCTGCAGAAGAAAATCAGGGGACAAATAATCCAAGTAGACTTTTGTATATACGATGGTTCTGGGGTCCTCTCCCAGAAAACAAATACAGACTGCCGCAAATGCGATTTCCGTCCTATATTTAACAACTGTGGATAAAATACAATAAAATGAGAACTGCTGCATGTCATTTGCACAATGCTGGATCAAACTGCGCCAAAGTTCAATACAGGGGAACTTGAAATGCAGCTATTGGTCAAGACAAATTGGTGGGGACACGGTATATCATGTCCCCACTACTGAAAAAGTTGGTGGGGACGCGTCCCGCTGTCCTCACCAGGATCTGCGCCCATGGTTTGGAGGCTGTTTATCGTGGAACGCCATTTTCATGCTCACTGATATGATGTGATATCTGCTGTTTGCTTTACAAATTCGAATAATTTTGTCACTGTTCCTCTTTCTCTTCCCGTTTTCTTGCCGTATTTTCTACTCCATCCTTTTCTCCTTTTCTCTCTTTCTTCTTTTTCTTTTCCTTCCTTCACCTCGTTGTAGTTGCTAAGTGTATACAGTTCCAAAGCTATTCAACAGCAACAAAAGTTATTTTGTGTTTGTCTGTTGTGGGGTGAAGTTAGCGCTATGAGCTACAAGTTCCAATGCGCAAGGTGGGGGAAAGAGGCTAGAAATAATGTGTGGGTCAATTCTAACTCGGTTTTCGGTCGTTAATTGTTGATGTAGCCTACCAGGTAAAAGGTTGAAATGACTTTAACAATTTCAAATTTAATAATTTGATTTATTATGCCATTTGGAGCACATAACATAGGCTATAACAGAACATTACAGGCAAAAACTAGGGGGGGTTGATTGTGTGGGCCAACCCCCCTCTTCAAAAAGTGGGGGGGGGGTTAAAACCCCCCCAACCCCCCCTGTTTCTCCGCCCATGCTTATGACATAGAAGGAGATAAGAAACAAAACTTGTGAAAGGAAGCGTACTAAAAAACCCTATAGGGCTTGTCGGGTAGTGACACTCCCTGAAAAGATACAGAACTTTACAAATAGAAAAGAGAACCAAAAAAACAAACAGAACCACCCCTTCCTCTCCCTACCCTCACCCCCTCCCCCAGTTTCAATTCGCAGTTCTAGTACATGTTGATGAAAAATTATGACTAATTGATTTGTATTGCACAATTGTTAGTCTCTGCTACGATCACAAATTTACAGCCTCTGTCAAAGACCGATCCTCTCCTTTTTTGAAAAATGGTCCCCAGGTCTTTCTCTGAGACCATGAACTCTGTTCTCCCCGAGAAACCTTGGCAGACCAAACTGAGTAGCGCCGGCCTCGTCTATCTTCACTTTGGAGAGAGGGTAATCAAACAACTGATGGGAGAGCCGGCCGACCAGACAAAAGTCGACGCGATCTACGACAAAGTTTACGAGAACTTCATGGAAGAAGTCGACGCCATCGATAACGGGGTGAACCAGTACGAAGGAGAACCTCGGTAAATAATTCTAGCGACCGGCTGGACGTGTTTCGATTCAGAAACAAAAGAAATAACTTTATTCTTTTGTGTGTAATTTTTGTGAAATCTTTTGTTACAAGTTCTGATAAATCATCTAGTGATAAAGCTTACCAGTGAACAGTTTCCTGTATGGCAACCATCTGCCCCGGCACTTCATAAAGTTAGAAAGACCGTCTGTAATAAAAGTATTAATAGGCTGGCCCTGCTGTGAGTTTCATCTCACCTCTTATTATTTATTCAGGCATGAGCTTTTTCCGTGAATTCGCGGAATATCCGTGATTTCTTTTCTACCTCTGGGACAAAAACCATTATCCTAACACACTGTAGCATACGCACACTGGAGCCTATACCGCAATTTTTGCAAAGTTCTGTGATTTTTTTTTTACCCCAGGCTCATCCCTGTTTATTTCTCTGCTCCTGAGTGTTCGGTGTTCTGTGGTGTTCTACCCAGGGAATATTTCAGTGTTCCAAGTTTTTGAGGCTCCGAATTTTGTGTCTTATAAAATACTGTGCCCCCCTAAAAACACTGTGGCCAACCCCCCACCCCCTAACAAAACATACAGGTACATCCTTGAACTTGCATAGCAATTTTACCATCTTGTTTAGCAGTTTGCAATGGTGCATTATTTGGAGAAGTTATTCCCCATGTTCACATCTACTGGGTCAATCTGTGTCGATCTGTTTTGTAACTTGAAGGCAGGTAACAAGTTCACCAGTAACAGAACAAAAAACACGATAGCAAAGCGCCGGCAAAATTTTGTCTGGGAGGTTAACTGTAACTGTATAGTTGAATTATGGAAGATTAAACTTAATGGAAGCATCCTGTTGTAACATCCTTTTCCAATTCCTATTTTGCCATCTGCAAGATAAACTAACAAATATATTAACATTAAAGTGAATAATCCTTTTTCTGTATTATAAATCTCTTGCTTTGGACCTTTTCTCTTTTTCTGCCTCTTTTTTATTTTATTTTTCTTTGGGGGGGGGAGGGAGGGGGAGGGGAGTAAGTGGTTATACTTTCATTACATTTTTCACAGAGGAATGTCCTTTTGTTTTTTAATAAGCTAAAAACCTTTCTCTTGACATGAATTTCAGATATATCGTTTCGACCAACCTCAGCTCGAGAGTGAAACATATTAATCCAGACTGGAATGAGACAGCCGAAGATATGGATGTAAGCCGGTTTTTCCATTTTTGTCTTGTTTTATTTACATGGTGTTATGGTTATGGATGTAAGCCGGTTTCACCATTTGTCTCGTTTTATTTACATGGTGTTATGGTTATGGATGTAAGCCAGTTTCACCATTTGTCTAGGTTTATTTACATGGTGTAATATGGTTATGGATGTAAGTCGGTTTCACCATTTGTCTAGTTTTGTTTACATGGTGTTATGGTTATGGATGTAGGCCGGTTTTTCATTTGTCTTGTTTTATTTACATGGTGTTATGGTTATGGATATAAGCTGGTTTTTCCATTCGTCTAGTTTTATTTATATGGTGTTATGGTTATGGATGTAAGCTAGTTTCACCATTTGTCTAGTTTTATTTACATAACTAGTGTAATGGTTATGGATGTAAGCCGGTTTTTCATTTGTCTTGTTTTATTTACATGGTGTTATGGTTATGGATGTAAGCCGGTTTTTCATTTGCCTAGTTTTATTTACACGGTGTTATGGATATAAGCCGGTTTTTCCATTTTTGGTTTGTTTTATTTACATAGGTTATAGTTATGGATGTAAGTCGGTTTTTCCATTTGTCTAGTTTTATTTACATGGTGTTATGGTTATGGATGTAAGTCGGTTTCACCATTTGTCTAGTTTTATTTACATGGTGTTATGGTTATAAATGTAAGCCGGTTTCACCATTTGTGTAGTTTTATTTACATAACTAGTGTTATGGTTATGGATAAAAGCCAGTTTCACCATTTGTCTAGTTTTATTTATATGGTGTTATGGTTTGTCTAGTTTTATTTACATGGTGTTATGCTTATGGATGTAAGTGGGTCTTCCATTTTTGTCTCGTTTTATCTCCATTGTTTGTAGTGGCATTTCATATTTTAACTTTGGTTTTACCTCATCTTCAAGGCAAGATTTCAGAAGGCCATGGCTTTAGTTGGTTCAGAATTTGTCGATAAGGTGACCTACTACAGCAACAGTTGGTGGCCTGCAAGAGAACTGGTCGAGGATGCACTGAGGAGTCGATTTGAGGTACTTCTAATTTCTTACGCTTCTCTCTACCGGAAAAACTTTATTTAGAAAACTAAATGTTTCAGTAAAATGAAACGACCAATGGTACAAATGATTGGGAAATGGTAACCTCAATGTTAGAGCTGACATAGGGACAGAGACTTCAGGTAGACAGACTCTGCAGTTGATACATTGGGAGAGATTACCGGGAGGGTGTTGGGTGGGTGTAGGGGGAGGAGGGGGGGCTTATGTGGCTTTGAAGTTTATATTTTGCTGTTCGTTTTGATAGAACATGGTTTCAGCACATTCATTTTATTGTGATTATATAACAACACAGGAATAATGCACAAATGAAATGTATGAATTCTGGCACAATACTACAGTTTGCCCCTTAGTAGTATTAAATACAGGAATAACGCAGAAATGCATTCTGGGATAACACTACAGTTTGCCCCTTAGTAGTAGTAAATAAAGGAATAACGCAGAAATGCATTCTGGGAGAACAGTACAGTTTGCCCCTTAGTAGTATTAAATACAGGAATAATGCAGAAATGCATTCTGGGATAACACTACAGTTTGCCCCTTTGTAGTAGTAAATACAGGAATAACGCAGAAATGCATTCTGGGATAACACTACAGTTTTGCCCCTTTAAATACAGGGCTATGCATTGCCATATGATTTTAGCATCAGTTCATATCATGGGACCAACTCACAGATTGTCGCCTCTTTAGTCTTACATTCTGTATCTCAAGAAATCTGTCTGCCACTGGAATATCCCCTTTCATAATGTTAGTATTGGAAATGTAACCAGCCGCATTAAACTATATCGACATCTGTTCCATTTCGTTGTCATCATCAGGCTCACGAGAGCGGAGAGATTGCAGTCATGAATGCCGGCGGCTGCCCGTGGAAGGAGCATCTTTACGCGTTGGAGAAAGATTTGGCCATCGAAACACCGATCAAGTACGTGCTGTACACAGACCAGGCTGGTAAATGGAGGGTGCAGTGTGTGTCTGTCTCCTCGCATTCATTTCAAAATAGGTAAGTTGAATGCTGCCGTTTTATTGGGCGAGTTGCTCAGGTTAAGTTTAAACAAATGGATTTTAGCTCGCTTAAAGCAGCATTTTGCGTCCTTTTCTATGATTTTTCTCAACCTCACTGACTCCATTATGCCATAACGACATACATAACTAGCTTATCTATTTAAATCTTACTTCAATGGTGGCATAAAAGTCCAAAAATTTGCAACTTTCAACTTTGTTTTTCTCCAAGATATTTTCCGTTGGGATCCCAATAAACCTCGCCCATAATATGGATATTTAAACACTACGAACGTCATTGACAAATACGTAATACGACACCATGCGTGATTTGTGTACAGTCTATATGGCAGTTGTACCAGGGAGTTCCATAACAACTCCCTGGTTGTACCATGGAGCTATAACGCAGTCTTGAATCTATTTTTAGCAACGGCTCATAACTAAACCAGCATTTCTGATTGGTTGAATTCAAACTAGTGGGTTTGGGGGAACTGTATGCAATTAATTTTAAATGTGGAATTTGTCGTGGACACTTTTCTCATTTTCTGCAAATATCCTTAATTACTCGCCAATTAACGTTGTTGGCAGGGAAAAACTTGGCTAATATCTTAGTTTGCTGTTTTGTGATTGATATATGTAAAAAACTTGACGTACATGTCAAAAAAGTAGAAAAACGGCAACCAAACGCAAAATGTTGCTTTAAATAACGAAGGGTCAATCAAAACTGATCGATTCATTATATGTTTTTTTTTTCTCGTTTCTTTTTCTTTTCATTTGCTAAGGCTATCGCTCCCAGAGGAATGGAGAGGTCTCCGAAACGAGGAACTCAGTCGACTGGCGGACATTCCCAATTGCATCTTCGTCCACGCGTCCGGATTCATAGGTGGCAACGAGACCAGAGAGGGCGCCCTCTGTATGGCGACCAAGGCTCTCGCCATGAACAAGACATGATCGGTGCCGTACGGAAGTGACTGATTGTCTGCGAAAAAAACGGGAGAAATATGTCCGGAAGGAAAACGAGAGTCACGAACATTTCGTGTGGGTGACAGGTTGAGTTGCTGTCACAGGGTCAAGACTGTCACGCCAAGTGTGGTCTCACGGAGCAACCTAGTTCATGATGTCTTCCTTGGAACATTATTATACAATGCTGTTGCATATTCATACTGTTGTGCACTGGCTTGCATATTCATACCATTGGCTCCTCCCTTCTCCTCCTCCTTCTCTATTCTGGACTGATGTTAACAGACTAGGAGTTTTCGATGTGAGTGAATCAAGGCAGGAACCTGGTAGAAGTAGTAACAGAAGTTGTCCAGTTGTGAAGGGTGATGGCCCTAATGAATGAATGCAGTAAAAAATTGTAAGAAATTCCGAGCTGCCTTTACACGTGTCTAATAAACTACCCTGGAAAGTGAAAACTGGCCAATTGTTGAAAGTTTGAATCTAGTTTAGTTTTTTTCACTCGCTCCTTAAAAACCTTTGCTTGTTGAAAATATTTTGAAAGGTACCGCCAAGTTCGATCAAATATATTTTTCTAACATTTATGTTGTAAAACGTGGTCTTGCAAACGGATTATCGCTTTAGGTAAATTTCGAGAAAAGATGATAGCCAATAAAATAAATGAAGCTGGTTTATCAAATATATTAAATAATCACCCAATATAATAATCCCATCCCTCCCTATCAACTAGAAGAATTCACAATATAACATTCTCTGTTTTTATTTTCTCTTTTGTATTATGCTTACGTCGTAGAGATTAAAACTGCGTGCGTTTAAAGGAAAAAGTCCACAAATGCTTGTAATGGATGCCTCTTTATCTCTCCACCCCCTTCCTCACACCCCCTCCTCCCTACCCCTTTACCCCCACTCCTTCATCCCCCACCCTTCATCCCTACCCCTGTCAAGGCTGGTATCATTTGATCTTATTTTATTACTGCAAAAAAAAATTCTGTAATTTTGTTGGCAGAAATCTCCAGAGAGTTTTGAGTTTCGTAGAAGCCGAGATCATTGTTATAGTTTTACTGGATTTCCAGAATTTATAGTTTTTTTACCCCAAATCCCAACCCTGAGTAACTGAAAATGTTAGTTTATCCATATATGAACAAAGTACTAGTCTAACTTTATTGGAACAATAAGAACTTTTCTAGAATTTAGAGGGGAAACAAATACTCTTGCATCCAGTCCAGTACATCCGAAACAATCCCCCACCAATCATTTCCTTCCAACCTGGACATACAACTCACAATATTCCACCACTATTTGTGTCACAATGTGTCCGAACGAAAGAGTTTTCTACCCGACGATACCCATGCACCAGGCATACATAAGTTTCCTGTGTTAAAACTTTTGTTATAACAGCAAATAGTCAATTCCCCCATCACCACTCAGGCAACCCCCCCCCCCTTACATCACCAAATGTTGTGTTTAATGCCCTTCCTAAACAGATGTATGGTCGTCGGGGGTCGGTATTTAGTCATGTCACAAATATTCAACAAAAATGATGACACTGCCAGAGAGCAAGAAACTTTGGGGAGAAATTCTACTTTTATTAAATTCTTAATTTTTTTCACGGATGATAGAGAGATTGTTACAAACAAACACGCAAAGAAGAAAACACACAATGTAATGTCAAATGACTTTGATGTATGTACTTTTGCATTCAGTTACACGTTCGCTCTGCAAAACTTAAAGGATTAGTTCAGGTGTCACAAATGTTTATCAAATATGAAAGAGGACAATAAAAGAAACCCAATAGTGAAGAAATTATTCAAATATCTTTTTCCGTTTAGGAGATATTCAAGTTTAAAGTTCTACCTGATTGTGTAGAAACTGCTGAAATCAGACTAGCTGTGACGTCATATCCTCACGTTCCTGAAAATTCTTTGTTATTTTATTAAAATATTTTGTAAGATTTTATGACTTACAACCAAAAGATACGTCAGGAGATCTCATATGTGTCAAGGGAAGTATTTGAGATTTAACATCTGAAGAATGTTTGATAATATTTTTATTTAGATTTGTGAAAAAAAAATGTAATTATTTTTTAATGAAACATATTGACACATGTTAAGGAAGTGAGGATGTGACATCACACCCTCTCAGTTAGTCTTTCTAAACCAGTCATTTGCAAAGAAATTTTGAAATCTTCAAAGTGTGATATCTCCTTAACAGAGCATGCTATCATGGTAGATTCTTCACTGTTCTTTTTGTCTTTTTAAGCTCTTTCATACAAGATAGACATGTCAGACACCTGAACCAATCCTTTAAGTAGTGTGCAGATGCCACTGAACAACACAATCTTTTTAGGCAATGGCCATCATTCAAGTCAACCAAGGTATACCTAGGAATGACAACCAGTGCCATTGTTATGCACTCTCAGCCCCACTAGCCTCCTTATATCGAGACAGTAACCATATCGTTATGACATTAAGTTGGGACAATTTTCTGCTATACTGTAGCCTACTGTCATGCCCCGCTTCCAGAGCACTCGTAGTGTCAGTATGAGCAGTATAATATCAGATTAAGGTTCGGAACTGTTTGTACTGTCAGTACGGGCGCTTTGAAGCATGATATGAGAGGACAGTATAGAGTGGTATATTAGCATTAGAATCGGACAAAGGTTAGGAACTGTTTGTACTGTCAGTACGAGTGCTCCGAAGCATGATTTGTGAGGACAGTTTAGAGAGGTATCAGCATTAGACATTTTGTCCCAACTGGCTGGATTATGAAGATGTTATATCAAGTGAGGTCTGGTCATCATGATATCCTAGATAGAAACGGTAAAACCGGTACATATATGGAATTGAATGCAAATTTCACTAGAATGCTTAGATTATGGTTCCTCTTTAACATATAAAAAAAGAAATTTTGACCTGGACTAATCTTTTAAGTAGGGACTAGATACTTCATCACGTGATCAGGTTAAAGGTTGGTGAGCGGTGGTAATTTTAGTTTTCGTATCAAAATTGATGTGAACAGATTTACGAGTTATTAAAATAAAGTTCAATTATTCTAGTCTACCGTAGTCTTTCTTTTCTCTCGGATTCCCAAGGTAGGATTTACAATTAGCAATATTAATTAAAAGCATATTATATGGTGGTTCGGTTGATTTTCGGACCGGTTCAGTCTCTGCAGTTTTAGGTTTCCCGTATAGAGCAAACTTAAAGTAATAAAATTCAGTTGGCTTAATTAATAAAGGCTAAACGAAAACTTAAAATACAAATATTCATTTAAAGGCATTGAAGACTCGCCCCAAACCGCGAGCGGCCATCTGAAAAAGTTAACTTTCCGTTGCTTGCAAGTGCCGTTTTGTTCGTGTCGCTGCAAAATGCAGACAGTAATAAAACGTGATATACCTTGTTATCTTTAGCTGGACCTAAGATGTCCATCGCTAAAATGTACACTGTGTTGTGGGTATTGAACGCAGCTGTATTTACTGACTGTATACTAGTGTCTAATTACTGACGGTAGCAAGCTGTGTGTGTATTTTCTGGGATCGAGGTGTCTTACACTTCTGTTACACCTCATTCGAAACTAGGTCAGATTACCGGCATCAGACGTTTCTTTTGGCGCGAGTCTTCACACCCGTTAATATCCTTAAAGCTAGACGTTAATATAAAAAAAAATGGAACAAAAGACTGCTATGTTTTGACCAATGACAGTTTTAGACTAACAAGGGTTGACTGTTAGGCCTAACGTTCTGTAGTGCCGTCTATATCTGTAGCAGGGGATTCTCTCTCTCTAGACCTGTGAATGGACAATAAGAAATTGAGACATGAATATTCATTAATTTGTATTGACCGAAAGTCACCCCAGCCAGTTTGAGGTCATTTATTTTCCAGTGCTAAACCGACTCTATATTGTAATCTCATATCATGGTTTGAAGCACTCGCACTGACAGTGTGAACATTCCGATGCTAATACCACTCTATACTGTCCTCT
>KN882537.1:22960-34383 GCA_000934455.1 Apostichopus parvimensis
CCCCCCCCAACCCCTTTTACCTACTGACATGTTAGTAAACGGTGGTTAGAGGGCATGTAAGTTAAGCTCCGGAAGTAAAGTTTACTTCCGGGTAACAGCCAAGCCAGCGAGCACGGTATTTAGTTATATTTTTATGGCTGGATACTCATGTGAGGGTGGTATTACCAGGACTAATCTTTAAAAACTGTAGTTCTCCCTACCGCACCACCGATTTCACCAAAACCTTCGTTATTCATAATCAGGGGACTCGTTCAAGACATCACAAATTCTATGTTATTGATTCTAAGGGTGGTGTTAGCTCTACTTTCTACTAATTCAGGATTGGAATGCTCTTCCAAATCATATTAAATCCATCAAGCCTTCTCGTCTTTTTAAAGCTGAGTTAAGGAAGCATCGCATGTAATTTAGGGTGTAGGGAGAGGGGGAGGCACTTTTCAGATTTATGTGCATTTTTTTAGTCTTATTTATTGGTTTTATTAGAATTTACCATTGAAAGTGCAATTTTTTTGTCTCAAGGGCCCCATTGGAAATGGGCCGACGTTCTGTCAGCCCAATGGGTTTAGCTCCTGTTACTCTTTTTGTTCTTTTCAATCTGTTCCGTTCTATTATGTCTTCTCTGTTATTTTTTGTATTTTGAACAATATGAGTGCGAATAAAACAAACAAACAAACAAAAGACTAGGCAGCCTTTCCATGAAATCAGCTTATCCCTCCTCTGGCCGGCTGAAAAACCGTATTTTGTTTTTCTTCTTTACGCTTCCAGCATGAACAGTTATTTGCTTGTCTTTCTTTTCTTCTACTCAATCCTCTTTAACATACTAGTATGCATTATTTTTGCTAACCTGCAGGAGCTGCAGATCGACCAGGCTTGAAGATCCCCGCTTTTGAAAACGGCAGGGTGGGTTGGGGGCATGATTATGTTTCTGTTTCCACCTTTTCTCGTAGCGGTGATGCCTCCAACGGCGTACTAGAATAATTCAACTGGATCCTTTGAATAGGGGAGAAAATAGTGTGAAGTTGAATATTTAGCTTCAAAGAGCTTCTAATTAGTATCTTAGAGAGAACACCAAAATGATTCTACATTAGAAATGTATTATCGTTACTTAAAACAATACTAGCTAGAGTGCTCAACTTGCTTTCTTATTCATTAATATTAATACAAGCTGAGAGACAACATGTTCTTTTAAGATTATGCTGTCTCACAGACAGTGAAGTCGCGGGCCTCATAACCGTGATTTTCAAGTACTGATCGAGAAGTGTAAAATTTACCCAAAAGAAGTTATAAGTTTAGTAGTAAACCCAAATGTGTGCAGACGATATTAACTTGCAGCGTGATATAAAAAGTTTTTCACCGAGATTTTCACGATAATACATATTTGTCTAAGTTTAGTCGCATATAAGAAATTCAGGACTGCATTAGGCATATCTCACTGAATTCAAAGTGACATTTCCAAAGTTTTCACGAAGGATTGTGAATTTATAACAGATTATAAATCTTCATGTCCTAAAAGTTATTGGTTAAGTTCAAACATGTGGCAAACATTGTCTTCAAGACAAGGCAAGTTGTAGCTTCTTTTTAGCAAATCCGGACCAATTTAGCTTGTGTGGTAAAGTATTGAATCTCCAAATAGAGGGCGTTTGTAAGCAAGTCAGCACAGAAATTGCGAACATAAAAAGCTGACAAACGACCACATCATCGCGATCTTCTATGAAAATCCCGTCCACATGTTATCCAGTTATTCCCTACTACAAACAGGACTAAGACATATAACATTCGTCTAAATGGGAAGAACACCGCTTCATTCACGCCGATATAAAAATCCAGTCAGTCGGACAAACTTTTCTTACGAATCTGCAAGTTGTTGATGATGTTGTAACTTTTCGCGAAACTAGGCCTACTGTACGTTGCCTTTTAGCGCACGGCTTCGCCTACTTACCTCTCTAGGCTCTACTAGGCCAATACAACTGACGTACAGTACTGAAGCGTGACACGGTGGTTGATCACTACTGACTGATTGTTTAACTCACCAAGGCCTAGTTAGTAGATGCAGAAACGGACAAGCCTATGTAGTTTTACTGTTACTTATGAGTGCGTACTAAAGATTTAAGCCCCAGCTAGGCTAGTGCGACCTTGCAAATGCAATTTTTTACAGTTGTATTATAGCAACAGCAGATCTGTATCATGCAGAAATATGTAAGGTTACATCAGTCTTTTCCTTAGTTACCTTGGGCCCGCCCTTTGAATTGTCACAGCCATTTTTGTTTTTCTGTCATTATCAGTGCTATTAATCTAACATACAAAACAGGTAGGCCACACATTCAACTATGAGTAACCCACCAAATTCTGCAGGCACAATACCATTGCTTCCACCACCACCATCGAAAGCAACTGTTACCAGTCATGTAAGGCCGGGAACAGTAGAAAGAGATAAGAATGATCATGTCTCTCCATTGGGAGAGGTGCAGAATGCAAAGAATGCTGCAGTTTTTGTTTTTAGTGATACCACAATGGTTGCTAAAGAGATCAACAACCAAAACAACTTTGAACTTAGACCACGAGGCAAGGACAGACCAGTTAGAAGAAGTGAACCTCCAGAGGTGGTACTTTTAGATAGAGAAATTAAAGATGGGGACACATTGGAAAAATTTGCCCTTCTTTATGGGTGTTCTGTGAGTATAATTTGCCTTTTTCATAAATATGTGAAGTTAATGGTAATGCTCAAGCTTAGGTAACAAACAAAGTTATTGAGGGTATCAAGAGTTAATGTTATCACAATCTGACCCACAAGAGCAACTACAGCAAGAATAATTCTGTTTTGCAACTAAAGCTCCAGCTGACCTAAGTATACTTCCATTGGTGCTATGAAGAAAGAGGGAACAGGTGGGTTGGGAGAATTGTAAAGTACTTTAATAACCTTCCTTACTCAACCAGTGTTACTCTAAATAATATTATATTAACACTGAAATTAAGTTATTACTGCAGGAGGAAAGAAATAAAAGAAAGGAAATTTCTAATATACAAATGGAAATGTTAAAAGTAAGGTTGTGGCTTATCACCTGGCAACCTCAATGGGATATTTCAGACAAAGTTCCCTTTTTACTCAACAAAGAACCAAGTTATGCCAGTAGAAATTTCTTCAGAGACTGAAGATATATATATTAAAGATAGACTCTTGTCAATTTGGCTGCAATTATATGTTAATTTGATTACATAGCCAAAGGAATGGTAAAGTTGTAACTTTCATGTGCTGTTGTTTCACTAGATTGCTGAGCTGAAACAGGCAAACAAGATCTCCAGCGGCCAAGATTTTTTTGCTCTGAGAACGATTAAGATTCCGGTGAAGAAATATGGACTCCTGACAGAATCGGATGAAGACAGGAGATTAAACCGCAGGACTCCAGCGGAGAGCATGGTGACATCACCGACAGAATCATACAAATCCATAAATTACAGCGGTGACTCTGATGACAGTGACGTCTTGTACAGGACGGTCAGTATAGCAGGTTCCATAGAAGAATCGGAGGAAGGCAAGAAGTTTCTACGTAGCATGGATAAAGATTTAGAAAAGATTATTAGGAAAACCCAAACTCAGAAGGAGAGCCTAGAGGAAGTGGCATCTTTCTTGAATGGGAAAAGTATACATCCATTAGTCAATCCAAAAGCAGGGCAACAGCTGGATTGTTGGACCTTAGCTTGGTGGAATGCAAAGCGAACAGTAATGTTCTATGTTATTCTTATAGTAAGTATATTACTTATTATAGGTCTTTATCTTTATAATTCATATAAGTAGCCTGACATTAAGGCCCTCCCTCCCCCCCCCCCCCCCCCCCCCCCCCCCCCCCCCCACCACCTCCCAATAAGTTTAATGCGTTCTAGCATTTTGGTGCAGTAACAGTACGCTTGTGTAGAGTTGAACATCAAAGCCATGTATGGGTAACCAAACTATCAATGGAGCACAAAATTAGGTATATGTCTTGGCAATTCAAGGTAAAAGTAAAATATGCGAAGTCTGTCAAGTTGCAAATATTATGGATAGAAACTTTGTTCTTGATAAAATTTGTTAAAATTATCATAACTGGTTACTTGGTTCGTAAATGGGGTAACGTTGCTATACAGTATATGTATTTATTTCATGGTTATTACATAGTACTTTGTTTAAAATATTTTCCTATATAAATTACTTGAAATTGGCTTTACTTCACACATGGAAGTAAAAACTGTGCAACATTGTACTTCCTGTGGTCAAACAACCCCCCCAACCCTTAAAAAAAAAAGAAGAAGCAGCTTAAAGGAATTACAGTTGCTTTTTATTTGTTACAGAGTTTGCTGTTTCATTTTCCTCATTATGATCTCCGCCTAGAAATCTTTTGCCCAATTTACCAGCCAGAGAATACTTACAGTTGTATGTATAATTCTGTGCCACAATTTGTAGAAGATAAGTCATCCCTTGCTAAACGGTGACCTCCTTTCATCACCAGTTTGCTTTTCATCTGATGACATTGTTACTTTTATAGTCAGTTGCTTTACCTACTGTACAAGTGGTACTCTTTGTCTATGGAAGTTAAGGAGCTCACATCAAAAAAATGTATTAAAAAAAACAGCTTTTCGTGTTGATTTTCGATCAGCTCAGATACTAATTCCTCCCTTCAGAGAGAAGTTCAATAATTTGACTTGCTTCATTTTCCAATATTCCTGTACTCGGAAAAGAAATCCTAGTGCCAAAATCTTAAGAAACCAAGACAATCAGTAATTAATGTAAGTTAGACTTTATAGACTGCAGTCTTGAGTTTGATACAAAAGCTGACAAGAGTAAGGTCAAAGGTCCTAGCTTTAAGCTAAAATCATGAGGTGTAAATGTCCCAGGGCATGCATTTTACTTGATTATGTATGACAAGTGTTATATTGTATAGAATTATTGTAGATTTATTGAAGGATATGTACAGTATGTAAGTATAAAATTGCGATCAAACAGTCTTATGTTCAAAGAAATTTAAATCCATCTGGATAGGGATGAGTTGGGACTTAAAAAAAAAATTGTGAATCATTTTTATGGTAATTTTAACTAAACAGTAAATTTATAGACTGGACCTGAAAGTTATCCACCTCCAGTTGGGCTAAACAGATATCTCTCCATGTGGTAAATACTGTTTCAGAAACATTTTGATCATTACTTGATGCAAACTGTAGATAAAAACAGTTTTAACATTCAGTGCGTATTACTAGTACAGTGT
Source organism: Apostichopus parvimensis (assembly GCA_000934455.1). Classification (NCBI taxonomy): domain Eukaryota; kingdom Metazoa; phylum Echinodermata; class Holothuroidea; order Aspidochirotida; family Stichopodidae; genus Apostichopus; species Apostichopus parvimensis. The sequence goes on from KN882537.1 coordinate 28,192, forward strand.
GGTGGAAATCATGCTTGGAATTTCTTAACTGTGACATTTTAATAGTTTCACAGAGTCGGACAAATATGTCAAAAATCATTTTAACATCAAAACTATCTTAAGTTATATTCCATTAAGATATATTTAGCAACCAGTAATGATTTGAGTAATGTCAGGTTTGAACAAATGTGAAAATATTAAATTAATATCAAATTTACTCTCCGTGTCTGCACCTGTGTCATTCATTTAGATATTTCTCATGTGTGACCAAACAGCTGAAAATGGTCAGTTCTTTGCACTGAGAAAATCTAGAGCCCAACCTGGATCAAGGAATCCACAAATAAAAGAAAATGTATATTAATTAAAGTATGAATATGCATATAGTCTAGAGCAATGAGCAGTAAACAAAAGTGAACACATTGTGTTGCAGTATACGGTAAAATGCATTAAATCAAAATGTGGTTGGAGTTCAGAGTAAAACAAATTAACATTTGGTCCTTCCATTACTCCAATGGAATCAATGTTTGTGTCACTAAAAACATCTTTTGCCAAGGGTGCACACTGGAATGAAGATGTTGACCGGATGCCGGATGATAAGGGTTTAGAAATCAGTACAACTGTAGGTGTCTGAAAAGAAGAGTCATTAACCGTAACCATGGTCACAAAAGATAAGCAGTTAGAAAGTTAGTTTAACCCCAAAAATATTAACAAATATTTGTGGTGCCTGTTTTGGCAGTTACATTTAATATATACAAGAAATTGACATACTTGAATGGTTTATTTACTATTAACTCTACATATGAAACTAAGGCTGCAGATTACAGTATCTATGTTGCTGTACATACTGTAACTTCTTTTTGGTGAAAGGTTCTACTCCACCAGGATTGTTTTTTTTTTGTAGATATCTAAGGGGCCCAATTTTATATATTTATGAAAACATTTGCTCATACATTTTCATTCAAACAGTTTGCCAATAAGGTACAATCTTTGCATTTTTCAAGCAAAGAGCCTCAATTATGAAGGTATTTTGGGGGTTATGGGTTATTCTGTTCGGGTATGGAATATCATAACTAATGTGCTGATGTTATTATCAGCCTAGTTTTAGGAGACCAGGAAAATCTGACCAACATATGGACTTGTCTCATTTTTATTGTGCTTTTGGGATAATGTGGAGCTGTTGAATAATTAAGTTGTAATACAGCTTAAAACTAAGATAATTTGTTGTTTTCCAACGTATATCTACTGTAACCTCCCAAAGTGATATCTTCATTCTGCTTGTTTGCCAAGCATTCATGCTAATTGCTCTGTTGGACCATTTTTATCAATCAAGTCAGGATTTTAATTGTATCAAATAATTCTTTAGCTCATGAATGTAAAATTGAATCGTAGTAACATTGCATGCAATTATAGGACTTAAATGTTTCCATTTATTTAATTTATTAATGTTTCAGTTAAGTCTGTAGTTAAGTTGTACCTTGATGCAGGACCGATAAGGTCATGGTCTCTCTAGGAATCAAATATTAAATTGAGGTATTTATAAGTAAGATTGGTAGTTCAATGCTTGTTGAAATTTAACAGTAAGTGATATTTGTTTGATTGATGGCATGTTTTGGAGGTACTAGAGATATCCCTTCATGTACAGCTAAACTTTCATCCAATGACTAAAGTGACGAAAGTGCTTTGGCAATAGGTACCATTTATCATCGTCTTCAGTCCGTTCGATTTGCAGAAGAAGTTATCGGAGATTGACTACATATGAGCAAAATGTAATGACTATTTCAAAACTTTTGATGCCTCTAAGAGTGTAAATGACATTCCAGGTCTAAGAATTTTTTTTGTTTTTTTCTTCACTTTGTTTAATACTTTATCCAAATTTCTATGATTCTAGAAACACTATCATTCAGAGTTGTTTCTGGAAATAAAAACCTTGCTACTAGGAAAGCAGCTTGGACTCATAGGAGTGTTAGCTCAGTGGTATACGCCGGTGCCTTTCAATCATAAGGTTCCAAGTTCAAGTCACTCCAAGATTAATGTAATGTCGTCCAGTTACAGAGTTGTTGACAATGGACAATTCATAATCATGGACGTTAAATATGAATCTAAGAGACTGACTTAGGTCAGCTTGCGGCTTTGATAAGCCAATGATGGCATCTTCGCGAGTTCCTGCTTGAAGGAGGATCTAAATACATAATTGTTTTCACCCAGGACTACGATGTTATCTGAAGTCAGTTGACATTTGTTACACTGTGTTCTTTCAAATCATTCAAAGCTATGCATGTGGTTTGTCAAGCATACGTTACAGGTATACCCTAAAGGTACTGAGTGCTACCCATATTCTTCAATAGGCAGAGAAAGGCAAGCTCCTAGGGGTCCTCAAGGTGAAGGCTTTTCAATGTCAAGGGTCACAAAAACTTCCAGGCAAAATAACCTAACTTTCTAGTTTTGGGTTGTGCATGCAAAATTAATTAAGTGGGAGGGGAGGGGGGGGGAGGAGGATGTTACATAAGGTGCCAAGGGCTCAGGATGGTAATCTGGCACTGCCATTAGGATATAATTTATTTGCATCGTATTCAACATTTTGTGATATTTCTTGTAGCACATGCTGAGTAGCACTGCAGTGACATCTATATGAGGGTACCATCAATGTTGTTTTATTCTTCTCATCAAATTGATGCTTGTTTCTTGCTCATATTTTGTCTCTTTCTGTTATGGTACAGGATTGTGGATGGCAGTGATTGAGTAGTATTGACTTTGTCTTAGAGTTGTTTGTCATTGAGTTTAGCCTAACACTGCCAGGATTAGTAGATAGTTAGTATAAAGTCCATTGATTTAATCTGTTGTAGATTATGAAACATCAGGAGGTTGTCTACCTCAAACTGCATCCTCATCCTTATGTAGGGCACATACTACTAATCTTGTACATTCTGATCTATGATATATATAAATAGCAATTGTTCACTGGTACCTTCTACAACAAACTTCAATGTTTTCAGTAGTATTGAGATTTTAAAATATCTCTGGCAGTTGGTCCATATACAGTGTATCGTTACGATACTGTTACATCGCTCTACTGAATTTAAATCTTCGAGCAACCATGGCCAAAAGGCTAATTGCTAAAACTGCACCAAAGAAGTTTATTAATGGTCTTCCTCCAAGAATCCTGTTAAGACAGATCAAAAAAATGTAATGGTCACCATAGTAACCTATGCTCAGTTTGATTTCAGTCATTTACAGCAGCAATTCACTGAATATTTCTTCACCAGCAGTAAAATAAAATTAAGGGATTAGGACGTCCCAGATAAGTCTACTGGAAACCAAGTTTAGCTTGCTAACATTCTGAGAAAGACGTATGATCTTCATGCAAATGTTTCTTTCTGTTCAGATATTCAGTGAAGGGGGGGGGGGGAAGGGGGGAGGGAGATGGCAGAGCGGTGCTTGGCCGGATAGGGGGACATGTTGGCCAACTCTTAAAGCCCATCTATGCCTGTGCAATCTGACAAACTTGAGAGGGAAAGTTTTAGTGGTCCTAATGGGATATTGAAAGGATACCAGTAGTCTAAACTCATGGGCAATGGTTCTGATTTTTTTCACAATGTCAAAAAAAATGCACTACAAAGTTTTGATGTCCTTACTGATCTATCCTGACTTTCAATTTTGGTTTACAGGCTTTTGGTTAATTCAAGTTTTAGTGAGTTTTGGTGACTTAATCAAGTAAGTCATTTATATGCAAGGTCAATGCATGATCTGACATATACATAATACTTGTTATTTGCTCGATTATGCCTTTTATTCAACCGTGAGAGACACTTTTCCCTCTTGCCCAACAATGGTGAATGTCCTCATATCCGGCAAAGAGGAATGCCCTCATGTCCAACAATTGTGAATGTAATCTTGTTCAACAATGGTCAATGTCCTCATGCTTGAAAATGGTGTCCTCATGTCCAATAACGAAGAATGTCCTGCCAGCAAATTTAGAAACTTGCTCTGTGCTGACAGTGACATTAACCCTACATGCATGTTGTTTGCCTTAAAGTAACATTCCTGATTACTAATATTTCTCTGTTGTACATGTATATATATCTTGGAAACCAAAGCTGATAAAAACCATAAATTGCCCTCAAAATCTTTCAATTTTGTTAGACAATTTACCCAAAATATTATTTTTACTTATCCATTTAAAGGTCATCACATCAATCTTAGTCCCAAATTAAGAAAAAAAAATTAAATAAAAAAAAAAAGAGGTTTTGACCTTCAAAGTTAGTACCAGTACATTGTGTAACATTCAATCAGATAGTAAACATGTTTTATTGAGGGTAAGTACATTACGGGTGGTAGGGAAATGCTTGTTGAAGATTATGAGTGCTCCTAAGGTGATATGGTAGCAATTTGACGACAATGCTGATGTCCTATTTGATATTAAACAGTTTTTAAGAGTCAAAGTTGTATAGAAACAAGCATGCATGGCAAGGAATCTTTACACTGCTGTCTGCTTTACCAAAGAGTATATTGTCTTTAAATGGTCTAATATCTTATGCACAAAACCGCCATCTATGTTTATTAAGGTTCGCATCATTGATATTTGTTATCGTTTTTGTTTTAAATTACGATCTCTTTTATGTAACTTATTCCTGATCTTTGACATCCTAGGAAGATGGATTTGCAGGATGGTGCCAAGTTAAATGTGTAAGAAAATGTTAACTGGAACACTCAAGGTAAAATATTGGGTTGATTAGAAATCATTAAACTATGCTTTATAGACATGAATAAAATAAAATATATTAAGATAAAAATAAATAGAAAAGTCATTGTGTTCTTGTTTTTATTAAGTCCTGTGGTTTTAATGAACATGTCCAATTTCTGGTTTTGAAATGACTGAATTCACCACCGTTACAATACATAATTTCATCATTACAATCTGTAAGTTCCTCTCTCCACATTCCTGACTACATCTGTTAATCACCTGAACTTTCAACTCCCTTTAACAATACCAAGAGTCAAATTATTTTAATCGTGCAAAGAATATTTTGCATATGTTAATCATGACTATGGGAGGCTATGCTGATACCAAGAAAGTAGAAAACCCCTTTTTTTGGAGCTGATTTTGGTATCCAATTGATAACTTTTGACACACTCTTGAAATGCCTTTACTAAAACCATTTCATAATAGCTTGAATGGTCATTTCAAATCAAATGATAAAGGAAAAGCAAACATTTTAGCAATAACTTGTATTTGCATGTGCTTACTAGCAAGACGGACAAGTGTTCGGAAAACAAAACTCAAAAGCAAAAACTGTCACGACAGAACAGAGACAAATTTGTTGTTCTCTGTTGCCTCTCAGATCAATGGTCATTGTCACCATGCTCATATAAAGTTCTTTCCCTCTACCTGAATGAGAACAGGACACTGTATACACAAGTTCATATAATCCAGAAAGATATATCACAAGCTCTTTTCTCTGCTTACATCCTATTTTTTTTTTCTTGAACATCAGTTTCATCTCTGAAAACAAGACCTCTTCGTCAGTGATCTTTACAAACCTGTATTTTCCCAATATTTCCTGGTGATAAAATATTTAGTTCAAGTACATTCAGGCATTCTTCCTTCTTATGTAGAAGTTGCAGCACATCTTCTGATCACCTGCAGTATCTCTCTACCTTGTACTCTGTTGTACTTCTACTTGTACCCAACATACTGTTACTTGTACTCTCTTAAAGTATTCCTCTACTTAAATACTGCTCCTCTTCACATCAGCCAAACAGATCCTTAACGTTTGCCGATGATGGTCTTTACAGAGCACCATTTTCCAGTGCAGCAGGGCTACAACTTCTCATGACATCTAATATTTCTTCAGCTCACACCTTCTGGCCTCTTCAATAAGTGGGACCTTCATCAGCTCCATTATCTTCATCCAAGTAATCCTCACCGGGATCAAAATAGCTCACTTGGTAGTCATTACCCTTTAAAAGGTGGAAAACATGGAGCTCTTTTCATTTGACTTCACTTTACATTGTGATACCATACAATGTTAAAATGTCATACATGCAACATCACACATCAACTGTTGTATTATTACAATATTTTCCCATATTTTACAAAAAATAATAATCAATCTTTTACTTGAATAAATGTCATCATGGTGACATCTCCTTAGTTCTCCCCTCTTGTTTTAACCTCACCTTGAGTGAAGTAGGGTGTGATGGAGGGAAATGATA
>KN882537.1:34983-49163 GCA_000934455.1 Apostichopus parvimensis
GGTGTGGGGGCATGGGTTAGTGAGAATGGGGCAATACGTATTACCAAACTTCAACTTTGAAAGTGTAGAAATTTATGCATAGTTGAGCAAAGGTTGAGTATAAAGAGCATCTTAAACCTAAAATGTATTTTAATCTTCACTTCAGGGGCATGATATTGTTTCCAACAATATCCAATCTAAAATATTTGCAATGTACTTAATACAAATTCCTCAATTCTAGCCTTTACAAAGGCTGACTGAAACAGAATTTGTTTGCTTTTACAGTCGTTTTTAATAACCATAATTGTTGAACTGTCAAAGATCCATTGACTCCAACATCAGAGTGATTACTTTCCCATTAAAACAGGCTACTTCTGCATTGATCATTATATTTCAAAACATTAAATATGGTAAACAGATATATATGCATATATTTATCTTACCTCCAATGTTTTCACAATTTCCTTCCCATCAGACTTTGCAGTGATGTTTGGCTTGACATCTGAAAAGAAATATGCAAAGAGCTAGTTTAATAGATGAAGTATGTTTAGGGTCTACTACATTTGCAGCAACAGAGACAGAGTTAACATATTTTATCCAAAGAAAAGGAGGCAAGTTGTCACAGATTGGAGAAAGAGTCAAAGAGATAGTTGAGAGGTTTTCCCTCTCCTTTGTGAAAAATGTTTTTTTTAAGGGTGAACACATGAAGATGGTACCAGATTTGAAGTTATGAAGTTCAATCTATTTATATGATCAAACAGGTGAAGGGCTGTTACTATTGGCAATTTGCCTCTCCGTGCTCTGAGTACGGTAACTTTGGATTACCATCAAGTTGCAATCCAAAGTTACCATCCAAGTGACCAAGCCAAATTACCATCAAGAAACTTCTTTTCCACTGAATTTGTTGGAAGTTTGTTGGAAATATCTAGCAATCTGGACATGTTTTTTTAAAGTTTATTAATCCAAGATCACACTCAGATAAGACAGGTAAACAAGGACATGTCTGAGGACATCCGGATGTATGGTAACACTAACCACATAATTTGAAAAAAACAACAAAGTAGCCACATGCGGGAGTAGATTTGTTTGGTCAGTGGTGATGAGAGGGAAGCAGTATTTTGGCAGTATGGCAGAGACCTTCACTGTCATGCCCATGACACAATCTTATATCAAATTGCACACCTGTCAACTCTCCCCGCTTTACCAGGAGTCTTCCAGTATTTACCACAAAATCTCATGAGATCCAAATTTTGTTCTTCTTTTTTCTTAATTTGTTTCAAATTGCAATCGGAAATGTGTGGGGTGGGGGGAAAATAATCTACTTTATATTTTTTAATAATATTATAATGATAATGCCGATATGTTCTGGAATGGTAAGGTTAGCACAACAATTAATTCACATAGCCTTTGCTATAGCGGAGGTGACTTTGTAAAACATAAAACTGTTTTTTATGTGACTTTTATATTGCTATCTTGTTTTGGTTGGATTTTGCCCAATACTCCCCAAGTTTCCCATAATCTCCTGATATTTTAATCCATTTTATTCATCTCCTATTCCGAGAATTTGTGTTCTGTAAACTTTTGAAAATGTTCCCAAAACCAAACCTGTATTAGGAGGATTAATTACCAACCTCGTCTCTTTGAGGGTCTCCTGGTTTTCTGCAAGTAGTTTAGTTCCTTGGGTAAGTTCTTCCAGTTTGGTATCCATTGGTCATCGTTTGTTTGGGACTGGTACTTGTCAGAGTAGCGCTGTATGTCTGTAATTAGAACATCAATATTCAGAGCATACATTACATCAAATTTGTACGAGTAAAAGAGTCAGATTGTTTGTAGGAAAGTTAGACCACTTTAAGTTAAGGCTTTTCCATCCGTGGGAATAATAAAGACAGTCAGAAACTTCCAGAAGTTTAATACTTTTGAAAAAATGAGAATTCTGAGCATGCTAAAATATGGGAGACTTTAAATATGTACCTTTTTTCTTATCCAATGGCTTTATGTAAAATGGTGAATCTCTCATACTGCCACGGAATTCTTGCTTCAGAAGCAACATGTATTCATAAGACTCTCCCGACGCCAAAGGAACTGGTTTAAACTGAAGGGGCTGTTGGAAAATTAAATAAAGTTAACTAATCAGCCCTCAGTTAATTTAACTATTTTATTTAAAAGTAACTGTCAATTCCATCAAGTCATTAGAGTTATAGAATATCACACATGTTGAACACATCTTACTTATAAGTTATTTGCCACATGCTGCATATTTTACACAATGATTTGATTGCTAATTCAATTCAATCAATTTTTTTTTTCATAATTCCCCAAACATATCCTAATTGAGAATTTCTGATCTTGAAGGACATTGAATGACATTTCCTATCAGACTGCCTTACACTTGCTACAGTAGTTTTTTTCATTTAGTTGTTTGAAAATGTTTAACTTTCATGTTAATAGAAGAAGGTTCATTAATGAAACTACTGAATACTGACATAACTGTCTAATACAATGAAAACTGATTTATAATTCAAAACAACTTGATACCCTGTCCAGAAGTTCTTACAGTTACACTGGAATGTGTTACTCACTCAAGAATGAGTACATTCTATAAAGTTAATAATATTGTCATTAGTATTTATATCAAATGATATGCAATTAGCAATCTTGAAACAGGAACCAAAACATACTGGAATGCAAGAATATTAAATTTGAACACTGAATCAAAGAATGCAATGTCATCAATGTCCATACTGTACCTGAAACTTAGTTTATATTGCAATTCAAGTTTTCTTTTTCAGGCATTGTGCCTGGCATAAGAAAAAAACCTAAAAATAAGGTAGTAGGATGACATGTACATCTTAGCAAATAAAGGACAAAATAATTTAAAAACTAATAAAATACCGGAAAAGGTGGAGGTGGTTGCAAGACGGAAGCTGGTATGGCATCTGCCCCTCTACCTAGACCAAGCACTTCTGCTGTGTAAGAGAAAGCGCTTCCTCTTCCTCTGCCTCGACCAGCCATTGCTGCACAAGTTATAGGATTAGATCATACCTAAGATACAACAGTGAAGAAATACTGTTATTACAGTGATGCACTTTGGCATTGAATTAAATATTTGATGTCTCTTACACTATATTATATTGTTTCATTTTCTTTTAGATTACATGCAAGACATATAGAGGATTGTTTTCTACTATGCTTATGTCAAATTGAACTCGGTCCACATCTTTTAGTAATCATTTTTCTACTGTATTATGTTAATGGCAGTCTTAGTCCCTTCCAGGATTTCATCATAATAAGCCTTTATATACCAGTACTATAGGATAGTCCCAAACATACTTTCTACAATTGTCAGTGGTCCAGTTTTGGCGACTTCTGCATATGGTCCACGCCTATGCAATAAATTAGTAATATACGATTTCACTGCTGTTTGATGATTTGGAGCTTGCTTTTCTGTAGAGAGCCTATTCGAAATTATTGAAAATATATGGCGGGCGCCTTTGGAGCATAGGGGGGGGGGGTGGGGTGGTGGACTCAAATCTAAAAGGAAGCTTGGCTAGGTCCAACCTAATTTAAAGAAGCAATAACAAGACATAGAACTAGCATAAATGCTTCTTTTCTCCACCCTAAAATTATTTCAGATAACTTAGGTCTAGACCTAGCCTGATCTTCAGCTTAGCTTATGCTAGGCGACCTACATCAGTATCCTAACTCCTAATGTTATGACAAGTTCACGTTGTCAACAACAGCCCATAGGCTACAACCTATTAGGTTAGACTGTCCTGTTCGCATCAGGATAGCCACTTTCTATGTCATTAATAGCTGCTACACTTAACCTCATGCCAAATAAAATACTTTATGCATTATTTAAGTAGCGAGGAATGATCCGGAAGTCTTACCTAAATTCTCTTGACTTTTGCAATAGGACTTACTGGAAAGTACTTATTGCTACATGTAAAATACAGCAAGAATGGGTTTCACGAAACTTATGTGAATTTTTTTTTCAAACTGTAGGGTGACCAGAATAGGATGACTGTACTTGCTAATTCCGAAATAAGTGCACACTAACTGAAAGATCGGGTGCAGAAAATACGGAATAGGAAAGGAACATGTATCGGCAAAAATCCTACTAGAGGACATAAACGCCAACCGAGCGCTACAAAGTATGAGTAAGAGTTAAAAGTTATTAGATAACAACACAAGAGTTAGTTAGTTTGTCTTTGAAACATTCCACACTAGGTGCATCCACAATGTCTGATGGCAAAGCATTCCAATCTTTTACAGTGCGAGGAAAGAAGGAATATTTATATAAATTCTTTCTAGCGTAGGGAACTTGGGAGTTAAGATCATGTTTATTTCTTGTGTTAACACTTTTTGTTGGGATTAGTATGAAAAGGGACCAGGATTCCAGGAAGGGGTAAGGGGTAGCAAACAGGCAGGCTTAAGGGGAACGGTGGTTTTTAAGGTATCATTTGCAATTGACTTTGACAAAGGGCATACGAAACTGTGGAAAGGAGATTATGAACTGATGAACATATCACTGTCAGTAAATAAATTGGTCTGTCAGAGAATCAGAAACAAGTGACAGTTACCAACTGCGGCAGCAACGTAACCATTGGTGATGTGACAAAGGGGTAACCGACAGTTGAGAGTCCGAATATGAATGGTTACACAAGGATGACTAAGGAACTAGTACTTCTGCAATGCAAAGACCTTCAAAACCACTGCTTGTAGGAGTAGTTCTTTTCAAGAGGTTGTCAAATCATTCTCAGATATTGTGGAGTTTATGAGATATGACAAGGTCCTTTTGGAAAACCAAGAGGCATCGAGGGGTGGCCTGTCAAATGTTGTTAAAGATTCAACACAAGTGATCATTATTTGACAATTTTATAACATGTTTGGAGGCAATAATAGTGACATTCAAGGAGATTTATCCCATAGACACCTTCCAATTTTAGTCTTTTACTGAAAACTCCCCCTCCCCTAACCCTTTCCAACTACAGTTTTTCTAGAAAAGAAATGGACGTACACAAAATATAATCAAGCTCTTTATGAAGCTTTTATTCACAAAGAAATATCTGACAGATCTTCTTAATACATGTTACCAAAAAACAGACTGAGTAGCATCAGATCCCCTATAACTTTTTAAATTTGATGACAATGAATGAAATCTTTGTCAACTTTGCAATCTTACATTTCCCAGCTAGTGTGCAGCTAGCTACTGACAAGTGATACATATATGGTATTGTAACACCACAACTGACCCCACCGATTGCATGACTTTGCTCTGATTAAAAGATCAACCTTCATCTAATTTCTCAACAAATACAAAGGAATCTTAACAAGTGAAGCATTTATGGATAAAACAATAAAATGGTATTTAATTGATATATGCCAAATATGACCTCCAACCCACTTACTAAAGTTCACACCAGTGGTCTATTTCTTCCTTCCCAAATTTGCACTTGGATCAAGCCATTCGCTTCAACATCTTTTGTGAAACACCTGCACACAAAGTTTCCTAATATTCTTCAAAGTGTCACACATGATTTGATGTTTTCAAGAAGATTGACCCAAATTCTTGCACCAGAATAATTTTCATATGGTAGCCTCTTCCAAACTTGCTAAGCTGATACAAAGAGTCATTCCAAATTGATGGTAGTTTTTTCTCTATCACTTACAATTTACTAAATAACTGACACATGACGTATTATTAAGGCAATGATCTTGTCACGACTCCTGCTTTGACACAACTGAATAATCAATGCAGAAACAGAAGTAAAAGCATTGAGAGTATTCAGTCCACAAAATATCGACACCGTCATTTGAAAGAAATTATGCATTATGGCTTAATTAAACAACAGAGGGACAACAATTAAGATTGCAAAGGGAAAGATATCCACTGAATATGTTCAACTTTTTATAAAACTAGTGTTTTGCAATACAAAACTAGAGCAATAGCTTGAAATCCTTAATCAACAAGCTATTTAAACACCAGTTTAAGTAAGTCATCCAATGTGCCCATGCACAATTTTATCATGAGTGATTTTTCCCCTTTGTCAGATTATTGTGCTACGTTATCTACTTTGATGTCAATCTTTGACAGATAAACCTAAGATCTTTTAAGTTGCTCCACATTACCATTACCTGATTCACATCGAGTTCGCCAACGCCGTAAATAATGAGGACATGTAGCACTGGAGTGTTTTAATGGAAAACTTAGAAATTCCTGAAAGTCAGAAACGTTTCTCTTATTACAAAGGAAAAGATAAATAACAAATAAAAAAATGATACGGGCTGGATCCAAGTTAAGGTAGTGCTTAAGGAACTTTGGTAGATCGTACAACCATCTCACATACGTCAGGCCAGTTTCTTCTCTGTTTTATGCTCAGAGGATACAGGACAATACCAACTTTTCTATCTGCCAGTCGTTTCTGAATCTACAGTATACAGATACCACATCCAGTCTGGGCTAGGAGGACTTCGCCGCATTTTATGCTTAGAGAAGGAATCAGTTTGACCAAATTTTCATTACAAACAAAAACAATTTTATTCAGTTCTCATTTCTTTTCCTCTTTCTTCTTCTTTTCAGCTTCTGCCTTAGCTGTTTCCGCTTCAAAAGCTGTGATGTATTTTTGGACCTCGTCTGCATCAAGGATGGTTATCTTGGTTTTGTTGTTCTCCCTTGTCAAGGTTGCAATCTCCACTGTATGGAGGAAACAGTGAAAAGTAGTTAAAAATGGTGGGTAATGGTGCCATCAACTTATGCAAGACACTAACGTGGGGGGGGGCGGGGGAGGAGAAATAACATATAATAACAAACTTGGAGAGTAGAATTTCATGCAGAACCAATGGGACAGCAACTTTTAAAAAAATATAAATATTTATGTTTTTGCAAGGATGATTCTCAAAGAGGTAGTTGTTTCGAAACTAATTCTGCAAGTGTCAGGGGGGAATAACCGACTTGTTGTCGGTGTGCATTGTTGTGCAAATTATTCCAAGAGAAATGAACAAATATGTAAAGGAAGGGATAACAATACATAGAATTGAAGAAAAAAGGTTAGAAAAATGGTACAGCAAAGATGGTTACTGGCAAGTGCAGAAACCAAACAGGACCGGAAGAGGTGCATCTAAATTGTTATCAATTTGTTTCCATCAGATAGACAGACACTTTGAAAATCTTGACAGGCGTGATTCATGTGGCAAGTGAGGAAACAACACACAATGGTATAGACAAACACATACAATACATGTGAATTTCAACTTACATTTCTCCGGCGTTACTTTTGTCATGTCCAACGTTTTGCTCAAGACCTTCACAGCGAGACCGAGGGCATCGGAAAGTTTTGTTTCACCTTCTTTGTACTCTTGTTTAAGCATTGACACTGCAGCCTGTAAATATAGAAGATGTGAAATGTATAATGTGAAGTATGGATGTTTTCTATCTTAGTTACAATTTTCCAAATTGGAACACAGAGCTTAAGTTAAAGTCTGTTTAAATGAATATTAGTCCATTTGGGGCTCAAGAGTGATCCAAGCGCTGGAATGGCTTGCGGACGGGAAATGATCGATAGAAACACTATCACTACTCTTTGTAACTGGATTTCCTTTAACCATTTCTGAAACACCCAAACATATTGATAATGTAACGTCTGACCTGCCTTACAAATGTATAAGCTAAATTTGGCAACAAAAAAACAATTTCATAGTAGATTATTTGATCTTACTTGCATATTAAACCTCTGGACTGCAGTTGCTATCGTCATCATGTGATTAAGGTCATTACCAATTGATTGCATGACTACAAACATGTAACGACCTTGGTATGGAACAACACACAAGAGTAACTTGGGTACATGCAGTGTTAATGGGATGCAAGTTTAGCATTGATGAAATGTATTCAAATGAATTTAAAATTTATTCTATTAAATTTGCACCATATACAAGGAAACTATCCCAAAATAAACCAAAAGTTCTAATTTTTTGTAATACATTTTGGAAACATTCATATCTCAGGGTGACTCAAAGGAAACTACTTTGTGTGAAGACAAGTTGGTAAGAGTTCCAACACAGCTATGACTTCCTTTCCTTGGTAAACTTCCAGTCCGCAAGAAAACTACACAACATCAGACACAACGATGCTCAGGATATCCCAACAATGGAAGCGTATTGCACAAATGTTATACTTACAGCACTGTTATTGCCAATACAAGTTGCCTTCCAACCTCCATAATTTCCACTTGGGTCACTCTGGTAGAGCTGAAAGCCATAGTGTTTGTCCCAGCCCATGTAGAGAATAGAGACACCAAATGGTCGTTTTCCTAATCAAAAAGAGGGAGAAAGTTGAAGAAAAATGTTTGCTACAAAAGGTACAAAAATGTGACAATACACATCAATATCCTCTATAGAAACTATGATATTAACTGATCCCAACAGAGTGTAACAGTATTTGTATCTTAATGACTTAAGAAGATCAAAGTAGGGATCACATTCGATCCATCCAACATAACATTGTTCTACTCATACTCCAAAGCTAATCTTCAAGTCTTGATGAAACATCCAATGACCCAATCTAAACCTCACCGAGACCTATCCGACGTGAATGAACAGTTTAATATGGATCCAGGTAGATCTTCATAAACTTTCAAAGTACAGTTAATACCAGTTCATAAAAGATAAAAAAGGGAGTTTGTATGCTCATTAGTTACCTCCAGCCTGAGTGTAAAACTGTTTAGTGTCACAAAGTATACTGACAAGTTGTTCACATGGAATGGACTCTTGGTACTGCAATAGATGCCTGAGAAGAACAAATAAATCAAATGATATTTAATTGCTATTTGTGTCCAAAAAATACTGAGTTAACTGTAAAATATCCCAAATCTTACCATTTGGATGGTTTGAAATAAAAACATACTATGAAGCCTACACACCAATGAAGACATACTGTCATGTTATGCTACATATTGTAGACATAACAATTGTAACTGTTCGCAATATAGACGTGGCCTCTACTGCTAAATTGCAAATCTGAATGGAAGTAACCAATCACAAGAGACAAAAGTTTATTTCTTAAATGTCGAAGTTCTGTGTCCCACAAATGCAAATGTAACATGTTTTTATTTTCAATGCAAATATCTGAATCTTTTCCATTGATGATTCATACTGTCCTATCAACCTTACTTTGCAGATAAAAAACCTACAAAATGGCAAAAAATTAAAATACATTAAAAAAAAAATGGAGACGGAGACAGAAATGATTTTTGCTAGAAGCAAGAAGAAATATCTCACCTTTGCGCTATGACCCTAAGTTCATTTGTGAGAACATTAGCATCCGATGTAATACCTGAAACACTGCATGCCATATCACTGAAAAGAAACAAAATTCATTTTACCACAAATACTTGCTAGAGAGTGAGGGACTTTTTTTTAGGGGGGAGGAGAGGGGGTGAGGGGGTATGAGCAACTATCACATTCCAATAGTACAAAGGATCACAAATCTGATGAAGTATTGTTATTGAAGCTCTAATTTCTACTCAATAAATATTAAACACACCAAGAATGAGGTTCAAAATGTGGTGAATATATGAATGCAAGTTACTTATCCTTCATCTTCTTTGCTTGACATTTTTTGGGAAAGATTGAAAATGAAACATACTTAAGTCTATATGTTTTATTTTCACTTTACTGAAAGAAACGGTTCTTTTTTATACTGTTACAAACATAAAAGTTCACACTAAAGACTCCTATAGATGTATACATATTAACTACCATAAATACTAAGAGCAATTTCAAGAAGTCAAACTTCTGTATACTTGTCAACAGATTTGACTACATAGAAGAATTAAGCTGGGTATCACAGAGAATAATTTATCCGGTATCCGATCGCAAATAATGCTATACAAAATAGTCAAACTGCTACACACATGAAATTAAGTATATAACATATTTGGACACTGACGATAACTATTTAGGTATTTTATGAAAAATAAATTTCATAAAACCTGAAAACTGCTATACATGTGCACAAAATGGGAAAAATAAATTATTCTCTATATCATATTAAATGCTACTATATATAATGTGGGTGAATTTTGCTACATTCATGAAAACATGTATAGGAAATATTCTCACAGAATCATAGTATGTCATTATCTTAAGTTACATGAACAAAAATAAAAGAATTTAGAAATTACTATGTCGAATGTAGGCACTAGTAAAGCTTTTTCTTAATATTAAAGCAAATTCACATGTAAAAACTGACTTACTCGTTAAGTTTGTATATTTTGTCCGAGAATACCACTTCATCTAGGAGTTTGTGTGTGTTTCTTCTCTCAGCTGCAAGTAGGACACCATCTGAGGCAAGGATTCCAAGAGATGTACCGGCATGTCCGATAGCCTCCATTGCATATTCAACTTGATAAAGTCGCCCTGAAGATAGTCACAAAGATTATTTTATACATTGAGAATGAATCTTAGCTTTCTTCTCAATAATCATAATCAACTTGTGGGTGCTGCATTGGCTCTCAAAGCATAATTGAGAACAAATTTCTTTCCAATATATGAGCCAAACATCCTAGAGGTCAAATCAAGCTCGTAACCAAAAGCCACAATACCATATGATGCTATTACACGAATTAATACTGGTTTTGAAAGGATCACTTTAGGCAGAATTTAGTGAACATTATGTCATATTCCAAGGAACAAGGAAAGGTTGAGTGCCATTAATGCACAACACTCATAGCAAGAGTCACATCATTTCTGCAGTGAAAGACAAAAGTCATGTTAAACTTGACTCTCCACATTTAAGTTAAAACTAAAGTACGATACCTTCTGGCGAGAATATTGTCGTCCTAGAGTCATATCTTCGAGACTGAGGATAAAAAAGAAAGGAAGATTGTTGTAACCAAGAGAACTTAGCACTGTTTTAAGAATTTGTTAAAACTGAGAACAATGACATTTCAGTTTTGTTAGTGCATGAGGGCACTGACATTAACAATTATTTGTTCAATCACACGGATAGCCATTTGTGATTTAAACCAAAGGTGGCTGTTGTGAGATGACACATTGTAAAAACTGGTATTTATTGCATATCTAACATTCTTACCACAAAATCAACAATCCCTAACCAGGGTTTCTACCAACAAACTGAACAGAAAAAAAGAGGATAGGGTGGGGGGGGTGGTCAAAACTCATAACATCAAAATATAATGAAAGAGTTACCATTAAAATGGTACAAAAGGCTCAGTCAATGGGCTCTAGTTCATTGTACGTAATAGTGGCAGTCAATATTGCGACATTTACATACAAGGCTTTGGAATGGATTATTAGCAAACAGTTTCTGAAATGTTATAAAAAGCAACAGAGATTTCCATAATCATAATACAAGAACTGGTACAGACGCACATTATATCTCACATTTTACACGCACTGGTATGTTAAGCCTTTAGAAGAAACCTTGCAATGAAAACATGAAACTCAACTATCAAATGCTTTAAAAACTAAGAAATAAGGCTCCATATTTAGAAAATGAATTATTAAAGAAATGATTATTTCCTATTAATGATGAATTAGTGGTAACTGCAACATACTGTATACATATTATTATCATTAAATTTTCATTTTTATTTCTCGCTCTTCTTTTCTGGGAGTCTTCTGTATTATAAAGCTACTAGCCTAGCTAGTATCAGCTTTTCAGAAGACTTCCCTTCACATTGTAATTATTTATGTGAAAAAAGAAATAAATAAGCAATTAAACAAACAATATTTACAAAAGTGGTAACCATTAGTCATTACTTAACAACACAACATTAGCCCACGATTTTATAAAACACTCGACTAGGCCTAGCAATGAAGAATTTATGATGATTTGGCTAAAACTGAAAGACCATTCTACGAGAACATTAGCTACGTTGGGACTAGCATACAATCATAAAGTACTGCAAGTTGGAACCTACTTGAAATGACTTCTTGCTCGGCGCCGGAGTGATATAAAACAATCCTATAACATTAGGCCTAGCGTAATGTAGGCCAGCCTAGATCTAGGTTAGGCTTAACGTTAGGCTAGGTATAAGTTAGAATAATAGGATAATTTAAGAAATGGTTCTCACTTTTGAAATACTCCAACTTTTTGTTTATGTCTCAGGTATAGCATAAGGAATCAGAAAGCTTATCGTGACTTACCATTTTACAGCAAGCGTAGAATACGAGTGAGTGTAGGGTAAAAACAACGTTTCTTGACCTCTTAAAATAACCAAACTGTTCGCAATTTTAACTGTGTGCTGCTGTGCAGAGTGGTGCAGTTGTGCGATGCATTTTGGTACACAACTCAGACATTTCTGTGCGATACAGCATGACCAAACAAAATCCATAGTGAATCTTCTTTATACTGTAGAACGCCGAATGAGAATTAAATCAAAGTTTTACGTTGATTTATATAAACAAAAAGTTTCCTAACGTCTTTTAATTTCCGGCGAAAATAATTCCATTAATGACAAAAAGGAAGGTAATAAATAAGGTTTCGTACTTCTATTTGATATGTATATATCCTGAAATGATTGGTAAAGCATTATCAAACAATCTATCAAAACCAAGTGCAAAATGACATCAAAACATGAAACAAGCAATTAAGAAACTCGTCAATCCATCAATAGTATATTCAGGTGGCTGAAGCTGGATGCTTAGTTAAGTTGCTGAAAATGTCCTGCATCTTTTTGTCAAATCCAAATCCTTAGATTATTTTGTATTGTGAAGGTGTGTTTAGTATTGAGGATTTTGGTGATGTTTCGTAATTGCATCTGGTAACAGCAGAGTGAATCATGTCGTCAGGTCAATTGAGTTGAAAATATCTTTTTCTTCTTTTCTTCTTTCAATCATTTATCCACAGACGCACAGGATAGGCCTATGTCAAAACACGATTTTCATATTTGATGAAATTCCGTAATAAATAGACCATTGACAGCTAAACAAGCATTGACACGGAGCTTACAACCAGGGGATAGGAGCAGGGGGAACTGGGGGCACGTGCCCGCCCCACACTTTTTTTTTGTCCTACTGGCAAATAAAATGCATGTGCCCCTTTGATGAAGAACTGTCTTTTCATGGATATCTTAAGCCTTTGTTAATTTTAATATTTTATTTTAATTATTTTCTTTAGTCTGTACATGATATTTTTAAGATGGCATGCCATATCTTTTTGTAGCACGGTTTACAATAAACAATCTCAATAAATAGTATTGATAGCATACTAACACATCATATATATTTAAGTGATATGGTCGGTGTGTATCGGTTTATAGCATAACGAGTGGTGCTTGTGGAATGAGAAAGTGCCCCTCTGATGTTGTGCCCCCCCTCCACTTTTTGGAAGCTTCCTACTCCAGCTGCATACCAACCATAGCAGTGTGGAAATAGAATTTCGCCAAATAAGTAAAATATATATATAGGAGAGGATCTAAGAGTAGTTTACATCCCTGGCGATATCAAATCGGATATGACTCCCGAGCATGTAACTTATCGAAACGTTATAGAAGAAACCTTCGTAGCAATAGATATGTTTTTTTTTTACATATGCGGTACATAGCCTAAACGCCTCACCCTACATCACGTGACGTGCAGTTGACCTCCGACTGACAACAGACGGACTTTGAATACTGAAACTGAATTCCTTCAGGAGCAATGCACCAATGACTTTTATGTTAATAACCTGGAACCTATAAGTTCACTGAAGGTAATTCAACTGATGATTTTGGCCAGAATTTTAGTCTTGATATGTCAGTTCAAGAGAAACTTTATTCAGATTTAAAATATGCTCAACTTATGGGCTGCTCCTTTAAAGCTTAATTAATGATGACGTCGGCACAACAGTTCATACATTAATGTTCATGTTTGTATATCCCATCCTTTATAAACTCTAATAACTCAACTGAAACATGTTCTGTAAAATTCATATGAAAAACAGAGAACTTTCAACACCGTTTGTCGCTGAAAAAATAGACCATATATTTCGTTTGTTTTACCTATAGAGTTATGTGGTTGCTGCTGATGAAGTGATAGAATGATTAAAAATTGAAAGTGGTGTAGTATTACAGACCGTACGAGTACTTGTTATTAAAGATCTGCAACATATCAAAGTTAATTTTGTATCTAAAGTCGTTCCTTAAATTTGGTAGTGAAACATAATAAACATTATTAAGAGCCACGCAGTTGTAGAT
>KN882537.1:85905-107038 GCA_000934455.1 Apostichopus parvimensis
CTAAAAATTATTTATTTATTATAAAAGATACGAGAACACAAACAAAAGAAATTAATTTTCATAAGCATTATAATTATGACGGGAGTAAAAAATTTAGCTCGTGGTGTAGGCTACATATTACACAATCAGTTTACGTAAATCACATTCCAAACTATATACAACATTAAAAACAAGAAACATTCAAATTATACGGAAGCTTGTCAGTGCCAGGCAAGCAGGAATTGTTCTGACATCGGATGTTGGAGATCAGTGATATTCAAAGTCTGAAAAGAGAGCAAAAAATTAGAGAAAATATCAAATCAGTAACGAAAGCCGCTAAAATATGTATCATCTTTATATTTCGTTATCAATGTTAGTTTCGTTGTGAAAAATTAACTTCCTGAGGGTATCATGTGTGTAAACGTAAAAAAAAACTTAAGGAAATGGGAGTTCTTTTCTATGTTTTTTTTATAATAACTTGGAACTTATATATAGCCTATAACTGCATGAAATATATTCAGTTATTGTCAACACCCAATTGATAAAATATCAAATCAAAAATTCAATCATGTATTGTTAATAACTAAACAAAGAGGCAACGAATTTACAGCCTTTGGGGACCCTTACAAATCTCATCTTTGTCCCTTTTGCCTCTATGAAACCCGTCTAATAACTTACATTCCTTATATTACACCTATAAGTCTTGAATCCATCATACCGAAACTAACTGGAATAACTTACTTTGGTTACGTCATTAAAGCTCCATTGTGAATCATTGAGTGCGACACCGTTGAGCTTAACCTCTGAAGGACTAGTTATCAGACCGTGAAATTTAACAGTGTCCAGCCTAAGATTGTCCAAGAGTGTTCCATAACTATTCGATATGATTGCGGTCAAGTTGCCCTGGAAACAAACCAGTCTAGATTAATATCAGACCCTGGTCATCGCGGTTAGAGTAAAATATTCAAATATATTGCAGATACTTTTGCATAAAACCCTGTTATAATATGATTACGTGTAGTGACGTCACGAAAAAGCTTACCTCAAGGGATACCGGATGTTTTGAAAACATAATGCAATATCACACAAAACAAAATACAAATTTATTATTATCATGTTTAACTTCCGTGATATGTTAAAAGGAAAGATAAAAAAGTTTGGCTTGTCCAGACATTCTCAGATTGCAGAAGATATGATCCATATCTATGATGCATATGATATGATTCATATGATCCATATGATAATATATGACCCATTGTGATACTATCTTGACCCACAGCATAATATATGATCCATTGTAATAATTACTTAACACACCACATAATATATGATCCATTGTAATAATTACTTGACCCACCACATAATATATGATCCATTGTAATAATTACTTGACCCAGCACATAATATATGATCCATTGTAATACTTACTTGACCCAGCAAATAAATACTTACTTGACACACCACATATTCTATCTTGTAATATTCACCATTTTCAATGGTATCTGAATAACAATGAATGGAAAATTAGATTGAAATTAGATACTACCTTTCATCGCTCTATTGCGTGATTGACGGGAGCGATGGGAGGGGGTGGGGGGATGGAGGAGACAATGAAATAGTGCATTAAAATTGGTTACATATATAAACATCAAATCAAATTTTAACAGCAGCTTAAAATATGTCATTTACATGGAGAGAGATCATAGCATATCTCATCAGCTTCAATTTCAGTCATCAATAATTGAACATTTCTGTCCTATTTGGCCGGCCATATACACATTATAAGAAAATGAGACAAGAAGAAGATATTTGCATGAGTCAATTCATGGAATATCAAATAGTATTATGTTATGACGAATAATTTAACAAGATTTCAAAATGATACGAAGCATTTACCGACACTCGTTCCGTCATCCCAGAACAATGTTCCCACAGCACTCTGCGAGTCACTAAGAGCAACAATTAAACCGAATGGATGTTGACGACTAACCAAAGAGAAACGAGAGAAAATAAAATAGAATAAAAACTTGACAAGCTACAGACTGAAATCGAATATATCGGAGAATTTAACGTAGTGGAATGTGGTCTTATTTAAAAAACAAAAAAAATTATCGCTATGTCTTTATGTTACATGTGCCATTACGTAAAAAGAAACAATTATGTTTAGTATAGAAATATTCTTGATCAAAGACAATAGTTACAAATGATATAAAAGTCGAAAAATGATTGAGCAATCCAACTATATACATACCCGGTAGTGTCTATAAAATGTAATTCGTCGAATTTTCATCAACATTTACCTGAATTTTGTAGAGTTTGCTGGTTGTTGCGTGGGGAGGATGTGGCCACCTCGGATGTAGAGAGGGATGTGGTAATCCGAAGCAGGGATGTTGATCCATCTTCCGGTGTTCTCCCGTTCAATTTCTCGTCCCTGTTACAAGATCACCACAATAATCGTTGTGGAATGACAGTCAAATGCTTTAAATACCAGCTCATGGAATGTTCCTAAATATCTGACAATATTTCGAATATTTTTGTTAGCAATTTAGCATGAGTTGCGTTTAAAATTCAGATACTCACGGTATACCAGTCGAACCAACGAGCCTTCGGGATATAAGCCTTCACGGAAATGGCACCCTAAAATAATTTTTTAAAAAAGGATAAAAAGCTACGTAACTAAAAAAACCACATCATGAAACGCGACAAAGGTCATTGAGGTATACCGTACGTTTGTATAGTATATATGTATACGTAAGATATATAGTCAGATAGCAAGCTTCTTTTAAGGGTCCAACTCTACTTATATCAACATGTGAAAATGTGCCTTAACTGGGATCACGAATGTCTCCTCCCCTCTCCCTCCCTTATTACTCTCAAACATGTAACGTTAAATCATTGTAGCTTTAAGGGTTACTTAATTTATGAATATTTATACCTCCTCGAGCACTGGAATTATCATAAATCCAGGGCCCCAGAGAAATTGACGATCGATACCCCAGGTCTCAGAATCAGAGGTAAATCTATAGAAATAACAAAACATATTATTTAAACAAATTGGTAATCAGCCTGTGGAAAATTAATCAATTGTCCTGAACTTTTAATTGTAATCTAGGAGAGTTTGTTTTACTATATTTTCAACTCGGTGTGGGAGGGGGGGGGGGGTTATAGGAGAAGCACTCATCTACTCGGCAACGTTCGGGGTGGGCGGGGGTTATCGTAAACCAGTTTTGGCGGAAGCTGCATTAATATAAACGGAGAAAATACGAAAATCTGTTTCATGACATAAAAAGTAAATAAAAAGTTGATTAAATGTCTACGTTGACATATAAATAATACAAAATGGATTAAAGTTAATATTTACTCAAACATTAATGGCCTGGTGACAGTGTGACCATATGATGTAGCTTTGTACTGCAGTGTATACAAGTAGGGTAATAAAGTATAACGGATGGCTAATAACTTCTTCATTTCTTCAGCATATTCCTGGCCAAACGCAGCCGGATCTTGGTCCTATAAAACAAGTTGTGGAATAATACATTAGTAAAATCATCACCTTTTTCTAAAAACCTTAGAACAGATCAAAATTATCCGACGTCTACAGGAAGCAGATTCCATGGTTTGATCAAAAAAGAAAGTTCTAAATAATTAAGAGACGAAATGAGTGCATTTGTATCATGGCTTTAAAATATGTACTGATCAATTGTATTGATGTCTTGTACTTCATCTTACCGTCTCATTGATATCCATTGCAGTGACTTGCATAGGATTTCGAAGACGGGGAGAGGGGGAGACGGCGGGGGGAGGGGAGTTGGGGGTCGGGAGCAAACCCTAAAATTCCCACGTCTGATGAATGCCTTTAAAACAGACTACGTACTTCGTAAGCTTAAACCTTTCACTGTAATAACTTGTTAATATTAGATTTTAAATGATATTTTCGCTGCATGTTTATAATGTTCGGTGAAGTTTTTGAACAATCTCCGCACATGAAAACTTCCCGTAAATAATGCACGTGTAGATAGCGAACCATTTTTCACAGTTAATTCACATTGAGATTGGTCATAGATAAAAAAAATCTAACAAGGCGACAGTTAAGTTTCGTAAACGGCGCCTGGTCATTTCTTTAACATAACTAGACCCAAACCTGAATTTATTTGGCACTGAATCTCGACAATTGCAAAATACGACGGACAACTTCAACAACAGAAGCAAAGATATAATAGCAACTATTCACAATAATATCGTTCATTCCAATAGCAACGTTGTATGTGCAAACTACACCTTTGTACACCGACCTGTATTCAGGTAACGACACAGTTAAGCCAATGTCTGTTTGTTCGACTTCTGAATTCTAATTCTACGAATGCCAATTGCCAAAAGCCTCTGATACTCTTATGAGGCGTAACGCGCATGTTATCTAATCGGCTGGTCGGTTGGAGATACGGTAGATTATTAAACAAGGTTTCCACAATTTGATCTCTGGTGACTCCAAAATAACCTATGACTTCCACAAAAACAATAGGCTTTTTTATACGGTACTTAATGTGTCACAACTACATACTAAATATGAAATGGTCCAAGGTTCCCTACTTGAGATATCGTGTTTACAAGCAATGCGTAACACACACTCATCCGCCTGCATGACTACATAGGTTACGATTATCATTGAAACCAATAATAATACTGCAGTTGCCTTAATTCTTTCGTCTAAATGTTTTTTTTTTACGGTTTATCATAAGTTAAATTCTGCAGCCTTACGTGCAAAAGGCAGAAGTCTAGGTATACATGTAATACTTAAAACGGTTTATAAGGTGAGTATGTGTTTGTGTATGCGTGTGTTTGTTTGTCTTGTGTGAACCGCATTTTCGATGCCTGTAAAGTACTGTACACTTCCCTGCGCTCTCAAATACTTAGGCCACTTTCGTGTAAAAATACATATATGATATCACATTTATTTCCTTCACGCTCACATTTAGTACAAAACGTATCAAAATCCTCGAAAATACTACGTCGAAGTTAAATACGACTTTCACTGGTATACTTAGAATAAATTAGAATAAATTAAAACTAAATGATAAATTTACCCCTCAACTGTTATTTTAAAGGTCAACTGTTGGCCAATTCTCTCCAAGTTTCAAAATTGCTACTTTTAAAACAACTCGACGATTTGTCCCCAAATCTGTATCCTACAAACAGTCATCAGATATTAAGCACGCTCAAATTCGATTATAGTTAACCTGTCTGTGGAAAATCAAACCTTGGATGTTGTGTGACCTCATGCATTTATAGCATATGATTCTATATACGCAAATGTTCTACCCGCTCATGTTAGCTATCTATATATGATTAGAAACTGCGTGATTCACCACCTTCTTCGCCCATATCGATACGCAACCGTGGTCACACATCTACGGCAGAAAAAATGGTGTCACTAGTGTGTATTAAGCTTTGGAAGTGATAGATTTATAGACGTGATATTTAGTCTTTTGCCATTTTAGTATTCTCCAACTCTTTGAATAAAATTAAGTGAAATCAATCGGTTTTGGATTATAGGATTGGTGTGGACTGTAGTTAAATGCCTATGAAGATGTGTGACAATTCAATTTCTATTTTTGTTAAATGTGTTTTTTTCCCCAACTGCTACTCCTTCTTGTCTAAAGGTGAAGTGAATAATTCACCCATTTATCCACATCCACGCTGACATATATATATATATATATATAGGAAACGTTTTTTTGTAAAGTATATATGTGTAGGAAACGCGTTCTTTCTTCATTGAAATGCACTCTCTATTGGGATATACTTAATCATTTACTGTGATAATAAGGTGCACCCTTTGACATCCTCATGAATATTTATTTTGACGTTAAAAGTTGGTCATTGGAATATTCATGAGATCACATGATCATGTATACACCTTATCGTCACAGTTATAGGCATTATTGTATAAGGGATATACAGTATGTTGTTTGTTATTGTTTGGTATAATGCCATTGACTCTGTTACACTAACATAATAAACATATACTTACTCTGTAAATCAAACCGTTGTGGTTACGGGAAAACGTGTAGAAATTACCAAGCTGCGACCACCGGCGACATAGTGGTTCAGTAACGTCTAAGAATAGACCACAGATATCTGCACCGACCTAGATCAGTTATGATATGGAATAAAGGAAAGAAACCAAAAATAACAATTTATTTCTCTTCTCCTGTTGGTGGTTTACTTTGTGGGTGGGGGTTGGTTAGGGTAGGGCAGGAATTATATTTGTGAAAGGACGATTTAATATACCTGCAATGGGCAAAGCAGAACCTTGAAATCTTTAAATGAACGACAGACGTGTTTGCTTTACTGCAAATTTACTGAGTTATGTTTAGTAGCTTGACTAATTCACGGGGACACATATACCCAACCATCATCTTTAGCTTATGTGATAGCGGTCGTTCTGGAGAACAACTCAACTCTCCGAAACAGCTAAGACAAATCTGGCTCCGTTTGGGAGATATTCCAATTTAATATTTGTGTCTGGGAGCTGCCATTTTGTAAATCTGTGATGTCATAGAGCTACTCTAAGATTTGAAACTTTTTACTCTCTCTTTGTCTTTCTTTTAATACTTTCAAGATGGAATGTTCACAGTTTTGACCCTGGAACCAATGCCATCATTGCGTTATGTAACCAACTTCAATATTTATGATGCACCATTTGCAAAAATCCTTTTCCATTCTTAAAAATAAACATTGCAAGGAAAGTAGAGTAAAGAAAAACATAACCTAATTTGAAGCACTGCATGTGCTTCGATGAGGTCATATTTAAACTTGATCAAGTCTCTTAAACTTGATCAAGTCTCCCAACCTTGCAGTTGAAGAAACAGTACATCTGTGAGATCTCCCATACGGTATAAGATTTTTTTTTGTTAGCTGTTCGGCAAAGTTGTCTATATCCCATATATTTTGATGTTTGAGATTTTGTCTCCTTTAGGCCACGATGGATAATGCTAATGCAGAAATTTTTCTTAAAAGGAATCATTCTTAATTTAACAAAGGTTCCATTCATAAACTTCCTTTATACTTATATGGGATATTGGGACATGTTGAGTGTTATAAGGTTTACATACACTGATCAAAGTTAGGCCATGCGTACCCGCATGCGCATTGCATAATTAACCGTTATGCGTTATAGTTCGCATCATTTTGATATACCAGTAACTGTCACTGAGCTATTGAAAATACAGATATTTCAAACTGGATTGTCGTTTAAGATCTTTACAAGAAAAAAAAAACTTACAAAAGGAATTCCAAACAAATTAAAATCCAATATTCCTGTGAAGAAAAAGAGAATGAAAAAGTCAGCAAGTTTCTCTTTAAAGTAGTGGGAATTTATAAACAAATATCTTCTTTCTTTGGGATAAAATCTTAACATCATGATGACGTCACCGTTGGCTCAGAATTTCCTCAAGACTAAAGGCCATATTTGGTGCATCTGTTTACTTTTCAGCACCCTTTGACCTCGTTTGTTTCCTTCGCCTACAATTTGATTAGATAGTCATTTAAAATAAAATCACAAAACTTGTTGACCGTTTCAAATATATTTGCTTTAAGTTCACCGACGTTAACAAGTATAAGTCAATAAAGGAACAAAGCTTCTACTGTTATTACATAGCAAAAGTCAATTCGGTAAATTCATCAAGCTTTATTCAATTACAATTTATAGCTTAAAAACTTTCCATGTGCTTACCAACGATTGATCTGCGCATGTGCAACCATAACGAAAAATTATCTCCCAGCCAATGACCGCTGTACTTTCCACTTCCTGGATACGTGGATCTGTTGATGACCAAACTACGCTTTCCAGTCGCTGCCCTGGCGGCACTATAAGTATAAAAGCAAATGTTATGGGCTAAGTTACCAGGTCCAATTGAAGAATTGTGGAGAGAGATAGATACGTCAATCAATGAATACATTTATCAGCCCATATGTTACATTGCAAGTGTCACTTATAGCTCATCTATATTGGCCCCACGTTTAAGCACGCTAAAACTGCTCAAAGTTCTCAAAAATATTCTCTGAGAGTTAGACAATTAATTGTGTCCGTAAACTACGGAGCTTGAACCGAAAGTGGACCTCGAAACATTTTCGGTGGGTCGCGGGGATCTTTCCAGACAGTTTTCGAAGCTAACCGATGGAGATCGATTAATCGTTAAAGTTTTTGTATTTATCCAAGTCCATAGAATCGAAGCTAACATTCATACATTCCGAGGATCGACTATGATGGCTTCGGGTTCAGGTGGTCGTAGCTCAGTACCCATGGATAATCCTGGGTCGATGTCTTTGAACAAACTATGACGTAACCAACGACTTACCGTAACGTGGCCATGGTCTGACTCCATCCGTACAAGTTGTGCATATTGTAATGAACCGTCATATTAGATTCGTCTATGTTTTGGATCGCGCTCATGCATAGTGTCTGGTCTGCCATGGTTTCGCCCAAAATGTCTTGAAAAAATAATATTAAGAATTTGCCGTTCATTTAATGTGAAACCTATCGACGTCACAAGATATAATATAAAATACTGATCTGACAGATTATGACGTCAGATGTATCTTGATTATAGTATATATGTGGTGTGTGCGCGTGTGCAGTGGCGTAGCCAGCGGGGGACATGGGACAGAGGGCCCCCCCCCACATAAACTTTTGGGGACGCGATGGGCGACGGTGAAAAATCAAAGGGAGCACACAAAACAATATCTAAATGTACTCGAACCTGGGAGATGGGGCCGATGATGGGGGAGAGTCAATGTAATGAACGGTCACCTTAAAAATATGTGCGCTACGCGCGCAGTTTCAGCGTCTCTCCGAGTGGCCATATATTTGTATTTCTTTGTATATGTGATATAACCAGATGGTTTTCTACTGCGCAGGCGAGCACATTACTTTTTCGTTTTTTTGTTGCAAACTTGGTAACGTTTTTGCATCTAAATCCTTTTCGAAAAACCAAACTTGTCAAAAGGGGGAGGGGACACCCTTAATACCCCACCCCCCATGACGGCGATCCATTGCTATGTGCCTGAAAATGGGGACAGAAATTGACTTTGCCCCCCCCCCCATACCAAAAAACCTAGCTACGCCCCTGTGTGTTTTATCTATTGCTGGTGAAAGTGACGATGACGATGAATATGCATGAATAACTATGAGGACTATGAAAATGACGGGGGGGGGGGGGGGGGGAAATCGAAATTTACATGAATGATTTTCAAGTTACAAATACAAAAATGATTGGTATATAGCAAACAAAACTAAAATTCTAGAACACGGTGATGATAATACAGTGAGATTTATGTTAATGGGAAGAATCCAGACGAGTTAATGGGTATAGGACTTCAGAATGATAGATTCCGAAGGGAGTGGAAGAAGGCACCGAGAAAGAACTGTGTCATTTGTGGGTGAGGGGGGGTGGGTGGGTGGCGATGCTAAAATGCTTATAAAGGCATATCGGAGATCATATGTTGATTGGAGAAAGATAAGAGAGGAGTGAAGTAAATCAATATAATTGATAAATCATCAATATATTTGATAATTGATAAATCTATGGTACTCACGAGGATGGTATGGTGGGTAGTCGTATTTGTTCTTCGAGCAGCCGTTCACAGATCCGTCAAGAAAATTTGCTGGTTCAGTCATGTCCTTTATAAAGAAGACAAATTAGAAGAAATGAAACAAAAACATATGAAAGGAATAATTTATGCAAAAAGAAAATTTCTATCTCCACTCCCTTCCACCATCAGAACTCTGTCCTGCGATCGCAAATAGCCCACAATTAAACTTGGGTCACTTTTTAGGGGTCACATAGATACTTGGTTTTCTTTAGGGAAGGGAGGATAAGGGAGGGTGGGGTGGGGGAGGGAGGGAGGAGTGAAGAGAGATCAAGGGAGATTACAATTGTAATAATGGTCCAGGTCAAAATTTCTTTTTGATATGTCAAAGAGGACCATAATCTAATCATTTCATTGTAATGTGCATTCAATTCCTATGTACCGTTTCTGAGATATCGACAGTTTCCACCTTTCGTACCGAAGTAAACTTGGAGCAAACAGGTGTGACGTCATTGTTGCACACTGATAAATAATGTTTTGTTTTCCTTTAAAATTTCCGTCTAATTTTATACTACACAATTGGATGCATCCATAATGTGAATGTACCATAGGTATTGATATTTAATACACTTCACAGCCCCTTTAGACAAACTAATTACCCATTACAATCTAAGGTTAAAACAATAGACTGAAAAATAAAGAAGAAACAGAGTATTTTTGTCAGTGTGAAAATATGACATCACACCTATTTGCTTCAAGTTCACTTTTGTTAGAAAATTCAGATTACTTCAACTGTCAATATGTCAAAAACGGCAAATTTCACCAGAATGTTTTAGATTATGATCCTCCTTAACGCAAAAAAATGTTGACCTGGACTATTCTTTTATGAGAGCGTGGTGGCCCATTGGCTAAGGCGTCGGACTCGTGATCCAAGGATTGCTGGTTCGACTCCTGCCTAATTCATTACATTGTGTCCTTGGGCAAGATGCTTTATCTCACTTGCCTCTCTCCACCCAGGGGTTCAATGGGTACCTGTGAGGTAACTTGTCATTGGGCGCAGTACATAACTGCAGCCGACTGGAGGGATTGTCTCTGGGACAGGTTATCATTGACCAGGGGTCACATATCGTCTGTAAAGCGCTTTGAGACCTATCGCTGGTATAAAGCGCTATATAAAAAGTGGAATGTTATTGAAGATTGAAGAGGATGGACGGGTAGAGAGGAAGGGATAGGTAGTTATAGAGAGGGTATAGTACCGTGCTTATTTTTACTTTTTGTGTTATCATAAACAGCGTAATTTCCTTAAGATGGAAAGGTTTGGTTAAAGACTTACAGCTGAATATTGATTGCATGAAGTATTTTGTGGATGCGTATACATTTTTTGCTAGACTGGACATTAAAGAAAATATCATCTGCTTTCTGTTATCTTTCAAAATAAAAAGATCAATTCCGTTTAACTTACAATCCAGATAGCATCGAAGTCAATTTTGTCGTGAAAATCTACCACCTCTCTGATCCACCATTCCTTCGTTTGTTTCCGCTGAAAATCTGGAAATGCAACGTAACCTCGGTACGTCTGGAAAGATTAGATTTGATCATTCAAAGTATTACCACTGAGCGAGATGGAAAAGAGCACATGGTTTGTAAACCAGAGGTCACCGGTCACAAATCTCGTAATTCTATGAGGACATACCTTTGCTCTTTCATTTTCTTTTTAATTTCCTACCCAGTATTCCGTTCATCATTTTGTTGGTTGTATTACATAATATGTCTTACTTTAACTGAGTTTACATCTTTTGTTGTGACGTTATAGAGATAGCGATGTCTATTTTAATCGAATGTTTAGAATTGAAAACTTTCTGAACCTTTCAATCTATAGAAGTTGAAGAGTAAATAGAACTTACTTTGATTTGATAATCCCATGGCTTACTGTCGTCAATTCGTAAACCAGGATAAACTGGCCAAACCTACAAAGTAACAATTATTCAATTGAGTTCAATAAAAAAGGAATATGAGCCATGGCAACATACAAGCATCTTCCACTTCTGTTTTTCCTTATTTAACTAAAAAGGAGGAGGGGGGGGGGGGGGGTGATCAAACCAAACCATCATCTTTAACTTATACGACAGACATCTTTGTGAAGAATACGGCCTCCCAAACAGCTAAGAAAGGTCTTTCACTAGGAGATATCCTAGTTTATAAGTCGTGTCTGGGAGCTGTTATTTTATAAACCTTTGATGTCAGAGTGCCACAAGGAACCTAAATCTATTACATTCTCCTTGTTTCATTTTTCATTGTTTTAATGGAAAATGTTGGCAGTGCTGAGACTGACACCGATACCATCATTTGGATTATGTTAAGAGATTCAATAATTTATGTCAAATTTACACTAGATCAAGTTTCTTACATACGGTATATGTAATGCAAACGGCATTACGGTATACGGTTAATGCAAACTGCGGTTATTCATCAGTAAGCCGATTAACCGGACACATCGAGGTACTATTATGATCAGGTTTTCTGGTTACATTTCCTGTTAGAATGTTTTTGTTTATTTTGTTGTTGTTTTTTCTAAATAGTTATTTACCTTTCCATATATGATTTCTCCGTTTTCGTCATGAATGAAGACGTTCTTTTCAACCCCGTCATCATAGGGACGGTATGTACCAGTGGTCTCGTTAGCAGCTATGGCAGGGTCCTAGTAGAGAGAGAGAAAGATAGATATATACCAGTCCTGCTTCACGTATAGGCTCAGGTCACAGACAACATGACAACATGTATCATTGTTATAGCTTCTATTTCTGTTTTATGTTTCAGTTACTTAGGTCCGCGAACTGCTAAGGAGATCCGTGAAAAAATGGAGGTGCTGGGGTCACGTGAGGTCAGCGAAAATTAGGGTCAGTTCACATTAGCCCATGTTTGATAGGGATCAGGTCATGGGTGATACTGTCTATGTCTGGGATCAGTGAACATTTTGTCATTGTTCTTATGGGGGGGGGGAGGGGGTCTGTGGAAAATACGAATTATGCAACACCGCTAAGGGACGTTTACACTTTCCGACAACCATATAGCTAATTAGTAATGCGGCGTGTACAGAAGTGGTAGGTGCACGCAGTGAGAATGGATGAGAATGACGAGCTTGACGGTCCTTCCTCCTACCCAACCCTCCCCACCCCCCCCCACCCTCCCCTCCCCTCCCCTACCCAACCCTCCCCACCCTCCCCACCCTCCCCCTCCCCTCTTCAATCTGCTGACAATATCACTAGTCTATTGACAGAAAGAGAACAGAAGATAAGGATAATGTTACTTACTAATACAACAATATATTTGGTTCCCTCTTCCTTGATCTTTGTCACGAAATCTTTAAAAGCGACCTCTCCATATCTTTGGTCATCGATTGTAAAATCTCTTTTTCTGTCCATATAATCGATATCCCCATATTGCACATCCTGCCAAAAAAAGTAAATCAATTTGATCAATCAATTAAGCAATGAAGGGATGGACAATTTTGGCAAATCATGTAGGGTATCTATAATAAATATGCAGGGGTGTGCCCACGCTGGGCGGAACTAGGCGTCCCGCCCAGCACTAAAAATTACCGACCATCACTGTCTTAAAAATCGTGAATCCCGCCCAGCACTATTTTCATCTAAAATCCCGACATTCCTAACGATATATTCAACATAAATTGGGCCTAGCCTATGCTAAAATCATTCAGACTAATAATGCATCAGTAACGCATGCGAGAAACATTACTTACGGCTCTCAATCGGTCCCTTGTAAAATCTCTTTGAAACAACCTAATAACTTTTACCAGGTACATAACATATTTCACTAAAACAAATTAAAAAATGTAAATTGTTAGCAAAACTAGTACTTGTGTATGCGCTTAAAAAGCTACACAAGTGCCAGCATTTGGCATCTGAGCACCTTCAAAAATCGAAAAATTTCCCCTTAGACCCCTCCCCCAGGACGTCGATCAGTAAACCCGGCACTCAGGAAATCCTGGGCACATCCCTGAATATGGTATACCTTAATTTATATGTAGGTTTAATTCTTAAAGGAGCTGTCTGGCTTTCATAAACCCTTCCCACCTCGCCCACTAAATTTGCTCGAATTACTGTAACAATGACCTATTATCTTACATGTGGGATGCTGTACATCCTCATCCTCATCCTCAAACTACTGTAACAATGGCCTATTATCTTACATGTGGGATGTTGTACATCCTCATCCTTGCCACAACTTCCTTGACTTTGTCGAGGCTTTTGTATCCATATTTAGAGAGATGAAATCCAAGAGCCCAGTAGGGTGGAAAATAAGGTCTACCTATGGCCTATAAGAAAAGTGAAAATATGATGTAGATTAGTGTACTGTCAAAAGAATGTTGGGGAAAAAGTGGGAAATTATTAAGAATAGTATGAAGTCCAAAAATATCATAAGAAGAGAAGTCATTTATTGGTGGAATTAGTTTAATCAGCCATTTGGGACAATTTTCAAATGCAAATACCTCTCTAAACTGTATACCAATATGCTCTCAAAGCACCAGTATTGACAGTACAAACAGTTCTTAACATTGATCTGATAGAAACATGATATTCATACTGCTCGTACTGACAATAGTAGAGTGCTCTGAAGCGGGACATGACACTACAGTATAGAAAAAAGTGTCCCAACTGGATGGTTTAATGCAAATATAACCAGTGATATGTCAAACATAAGGACAGCACTGTTATTCAGGTCGAACATGTAGAAAATCATTCAGTTATGGACACTTGAGTGGCGAATAGATATATAAGTATACCCGATTGTACTTAAATATGCTTTGATTTCACTTCTGCTTGAGGTTGGTTCATGTGGATGCATCCAGGCACCCCCTCCTCCACAATGATGTGGGGGAGGGGAAGACCTTGCCTTCTAAAATGATTTTCACATTTGT
Source organism: Apostichopus parvimensis (assembly GCA_000934455.1). Lineage (NCBI taxonomy): Eukaryota > Metazoa > Echinodermata > Holothuroidea > Aspidochirotida > Stichopodidae > Apostichopus > Apostichopus parvimensis. The sequence continues at coordinate 100,412 of KN882537.1, forward strand.
GTCGTGCCGCCACAGGCACGATTTCGACACCATTAGACATTGGTCTGACTCCTACCCCCCCCCCTCCCATCTCAGTCCTGTGTCGGAGCCTCCCCCCTCCCCGAGCAAAAGATGACTTTCATAAGAATTCAAGCTTTTTAAGTCTCGAAATATCGAAAACTTGAGAGGGATCTTAGATGCTGTGTGCAGTATCTCATGAATCTCAGTCTCTGTCTCTTGTATTTGTTGGCTGTTTGCGTTACTTGAATTGAATTGAATTTATTTCTACACTCCATTATTTTACATTTTGAACAGTATAGGATAAATATAGATGGTATCAAATACAGTAAACAGTAAATATAGAGTATTGAAATAATATACATGTGAGATGGAAGTAGAGGAACCAGAAATAAGTGGATACTTTTCTGGTCTGGTCCCTTTGTAACAAAGAAAGTGCAAAGTACTTGGGACTTTTTTTCCTTTTCTTGTCCTTTTTGGCTTCTTGCGCAGTTCTTCTTTTCATTCCACTCCCCCCCCCCATATTCTATATTTATAATATAATTAATGTTACCTCTGTGTACTGTGGCCCCCCCATTTTTCCCTACATTTATAATGATATTAATGTTACCTCTGTGTACTGTGAAATGACATCCTCTGGAGTTGGTCCGAAAAACATATAAAAATCAAAGACGCCCCCAATATGTCTGTATGTAAGAGCTGGATTGGGCTGGAAAGAAACATCTAGGGGGAAATAGAACACGTGATGACATTATTTTAATGATATATTAATTAAATAACCATCTCGTGAAAGAAGGTCAGGGCAATATTGTTTAATGTATTCATACATATTACTCACGGCTACAATATAATCATCACCGAATATGGGGTAGGGGGGGGGGGGGGAGGGAGGAGACTGAAATCAGACAAAAGCCAGGTTTCAACAACTGAAAGCATTTAGGTCAATCTTTGTTACCATTTCTTCGTCATGATACGTAAACAAAATTTAAATGATTCTAATTGGTTATGTTAACACTTTTTTTGTTTGCCACACAATTAGTTTCCAACTAAACGGTTGCTAAAAAACGTTAATGATAATAACAAATAACACAAAATTGTTCAATGTGACAATTTGTTTATATTGATGAAATATTTGAAGTTATTTTTTTTTTGTAATGTAGACTCGCTCATGAACAAGAAACCTCGGCGCTTTCGATATTCATATCATCCACATTCCGCGTCATAAATTCCGCGTCCTAAATTCCATTATGGACTCAACACAAAAAGGACGGGGCTTTCTGCAGTGGAGGCGGGCTGAAACAATATGGGGGACATAAAATGGAATAATAATCACATATATATAGATAGGGTCCAGGGTCCCGCTCATACCTCTAAATAATGGAGGTCCGAGGGGAACGATGCGCATAAATCTCTGTGATCGAGTTCGTAAGAGACAGACTTGACATGATTGTTTACAGACATAAATAATCAGAAGAGCAAACACTGATAAGCGAATGTAACATTCCCTGTTCGCCGGTTTTCATTAAATATAACTAAGTCCTACCTTGCCCATTAGCATTATTCAAGAACACGCCGTGGGCGTTCGAATCGTTTTCCAGGCAAAGATAGAAAGGATGAGTTCCGTACAAATTCGCCGCATCCTGTAAGAAGGAAACACATACTAAAAAATGTCTTTAGTACTAAATCTGCTTTGTTTTGTGGGTGGGGTAGGGAGGGAGGGACGAAGGTTTGGGATTAAATTTCTCAAGTGAATATTGTCGAATACGCAGGCATCACGGAGCTACAATAATTGTCTGCAATGATACTTATGAAGAACAGTCACCCCAAGTTAGAGGCTGGGCAAGGAAACCAAACGACTTAATTGAGCCATTTTCACCCTGGTCTCGTTGCATCGAGACTGTGTGAACTGTGTTGCTAGAAAGTCACCCGCGATAGAAAAGCCTGGACACGAACACCAAACGACTTAACAGATCCAGTGATATGTGTACTTCTCAAACTTCAATTCGTTTATCTCACATGAACGAGAGACTTGAGTATAACTAATACGGCAATCAAAACGTTTGTTTTGAATCTTCAATCAATGCGGTTTGAATTAGTGCAATAAGTTTCGACGTACCGATAGCGTGCCATGTGTTTAGTAGTGAAAATGTATGATATGATTTGCAAAGTAATTTCAGCTATGTTAAATGGCAGCTCAATGGCGTCAATTTGTAGCAGTCATTTCTCTACGAACATTATGATATTAATGTTCAACAAAATGCCCCGATCTAATTTATGCTCATGGGATCGAAGACAAACCTATTGTCTTACAGATGATTCTATGATTCTGTATGTATTTTATATCGAGTCGACGCATTTAACTCCGACAATTCCATCATTGGCAAACCTCATCAACAAGTCATTATTTGGGATGTACATGCTCCCTATGACCTCATAGCGGGATAGTTTATGATGTTTCTGAGGAGCACCGTAAAGTGACATAATATTTGTTTCCTGACACTGGAACCGACAAAAATGACAAAATGTACTTATTTAACTAGAATATTCATGGTTCAGTTCTTATCAAAGTGGAAAATAAAAAACTTTAACGCAAATGTTTGATTACCCAACCCTCCTCAACAATATTTCAAAAATGCGATTTGTCCCCATAGTGTTTCCAATGTCAGTATCTGCGACCTTTCACTTCGAAAACCTACTTCAGTTTTTTGATCTCTGGCAAAGCTTCCCCATCTTTTCCAGTTTAAGTCACGACGGAAGTCGTCATGCGCGTGTTCACCAAAACCGTAGATATTATGAGACGGTAGTTTGGTCGACAACTGCAAGAACTGATCTTCATAAATCATTACACCAACAGAAGTATCAAAACTGAAAAACAAAAGAGAAACCTTTCTTCTACTAAACATTCAGAGAAATATCAAACGGCCAAATGGACGCGGCAAATGAACACTCGACTGACCATTATTAGGTAAAGATGTTGGGTATTAGAATGCGGGTAGTCACGCCACTACAACATACCAACCCTATTGTGATGCAATTTGCAGAGCACGACTGACCCTTTCTACGGAAAGTCGATTATAAAAACGAACGCTTTGAACATGTGGATCTGGGTTTTATTTGACTGAAAAATTAAAAAAAAAAGTAGCTTTTAAATATAAACGTTTACGTTTTGGTGATTCACCAAAAATCTAAAAAAAGATGATTTTATCCTATTTTTTCGCACACAAAAGAGACCTCTAAAGGGACAAACAATTGATCAATATCTTTGGTTACATATTTCGTGCATATTAAGCATTGTAACACAAAGAAAACAAAACAACAATAAAAAATAAAAACAGTGTTGTCATTTTAAACTGAAATACAACACGCATTATAAAAGAAGCCGTGAGATAAAATAATAAGCAACTTACACGACCGTGTTCGTGTCTGTTCTGATTACTTGGAAAGAGAAGGGTTCTTCGGTAACAGATACATTATACAGAGGATCCTCTGCCGCTATAAGGGCTGGAGGAGGTAAAGATATCGGCACCTCAAATCGTTTGTTCTCAGGATCATAAATCTATATCAATAACAAGGAACCAAAAAAATAACAATAGCAGCAATCGTTCAAAACAATCGTTTCGGGAATTATGATCTGCAGCCGTCCTGTGAAGTGAGAGTACAATGTCTCGAATACGAGTACTGAATATTGTACTCCACTACGGGTACAATGACGGACTCAAATACTACACAACACTCTGATTATGCATGAAGTGACAACTTGGATTAGTTGAAATGTATGTGGAACTATTATCGAAGACAATCATTTATGTAAGCATTTACTCTTTACTAAAGTTAATGTTTTCATACCTACACGCAGTATAGACTATAGGCCTATCCATGCATGGGATAGATGTTCTTGTAAAGAGGTGAGTTTAAAACCATACCTTAATATGGAGACGATACCTGGTTTGCAGCTCCACATCAATCCAGAGAGTTTCCAGCCCTCCATCGAAAAAGTCCGGCATTTCCGTTCGTTTTCTCAGTTGTACTCTGTATCCCCATGGATACGGTGAGATATCAGTCATGTTGTAGGTAATGTAACCATTGGGCGGGAAGAAACAGGCAGGTGGATTCGACGTGATTGGCCAACTCCAAATACAACCTCTTCTTTCGCAAGTTGCTTTATCGACACCGCCACGATCCGGTCCACAATCAAACCGATGGGTGTAGTCTGGGTGAGTATTACAGATAACCGCCACCATAACGGCGATTACGAAAACAAGAAAGGCGTTACCAGCAATCAAAGATATCGTACTAGCGATCGGTTCTACTTCCAAAGAATCATCAGTCTCAATTTCAAACTTTCTGGACGGCATTTTGATTCGAAATTGGTTTAAATAAAGAAACAGCGTGTTCACAGATGGATATGAGCTGGTGAACTTCTGCAAAAGAATGGTGTTGTTGTACAGTGACTAATAAACGGAGATTTTTTTGTTTTGTGTTGTTTTGCCGTGCTAGTCTTGAGAGGAATGATTTTGATGATTTTTGTATCGCCAATTACATGAACTTTCAACCAGCACACAATTGTAGAAACGTAAATTGCTCAAACTAAGTTTCGAAATTCCAAGCCAACGTTTGAGAATATCCAATGCATGTTAACCTTCAGTTAGAGTAATATAATACAAAGGGAATACCTACACGTGCACCTTCAGAATCCAAACGCAATGCTGCCCATATAGATATCAATAGAGGCATATTAAAATGAGGGTATACTTAGCACACGCAGTAAAGTAGTCCGTGATAAAAAATATTCAAAAAAAAAAATTTTTTTCCAGCCCTTATTATTCACAATATCGACAGCTACAGCCAGTAACCGAAAGGTTTCTATCATATCTAGTCATGGCGATTTAAATCCATTATTATGCAGGTCGGAATCATGTACATAGATTAACTTGATGGAAGACCAACTCACCTTTCAAAGGGGGCAACTGATCCTCGATACGAGAATGAAATAATGTATACTCATGTGACGGATGGGTTATGACTAGAACAGGCTCGGCTCCAGGGATGAGCGTGTGGGTGCCACCCCCCCCCCCATCCCCTTTATTTTCAACCCAACACAAAAACATAACAGTAGTTATTAGCCGACTATGCGTCCAAATATAGTTGAAGACTTTATTTATAGGTTAAACATGTCTCAGAATGTACCAATCCACGTCTAAATGTAAGTCTATATTTTGACTGGGAGAGGACACCCACTCCCCATACCTGGGAGTCGGCTTTCACGACATGAAGGCCACCCCCCCCCCCTTCGTTCTAAAGTCCTAGCTACATCCACCCCTGTATAATGTTCATTATTTGCGTCCGTATTAGTGAGGAGATGGGTCGAAAAATTATCAACTTAACATTGTTATCATTTCACCTATATAATCAGCAAAATAATTGCCACTACTATACACAAAAGAAATTAAAACAAGGAATTTCACATATAAACTTCACTTCCGCTCCCCTTTCCATTGCCCTATTCCTCTTCCCCATCCTATCCCCTACCCTTTCATTTCCCCTTCTCCCTCCCTTTCTCCAGCTTCCCCTTCCCCACCCCAGCTCTCTCCTTCCCCAGGTCTCCCCTCTCCATATCCCCCTTTCCATTACAGTCCCCATTCCCATCTTGAGTTACGATTTAGTCTCGAAACAGTATCAGAAAAGTCTATTTACATCTCAATGCTCCATGGCAAAGGGGAAAGGGGCGTATAGTTATAAATAAGTAAACGACATGACACACAAACTTCACAATCCAACGCGCCCATAAGAAATTTCAAATATGATTTTAGCTATTTCATCATGACATGCAAAACTATGGAAGAATGACCGATCTGTTTGAGAATGGTGTTGTTCATAGTGTGATAACAGCTTCTTCCCACTACCTCCACCCCCACCCATACCCCACCCCACCCCCACTTCACCTCGTCCATGTGTTTATTTTGATATATTTTCGATGATATTTGATTAAAAGAAAATACCCATGACAGACAAATACCCATGACAAAACAAAGATTTTAACTAGTAAAGATTCATTTGAATAAGTGAAAAAAAAGTAAATTTAAGAGAGAAACTGGAAACAAATACCACTTTTCCTTGTATAATAAACTACTAGTAACTAGTAAGGAAAATCACATCTGTTTGGTAAAGCTATTTGAGAATCTATAGCGAACTGATAATAAAGTACACAACAAAATAAAAGTTTCATAGTTGTGATCAGAAAACTGGCAAACTTTGGCTACCAAACATCTTTGCAAATTCGTATTACACATAGAGCAATATATTTTTACAAAATTCAGCACAGAAAATGTATAGCAAATATAAGCGATCAGCGGCTGTAGCGGAAATAATTGCTGAGTCGAAAATGGAACGGGTCAATTGAAACCAAGGCCGCTCATTTTATATTTGATCTTTTATATTTTCAAAGGTTAGTCTTATCTCAGTCAAATCAGTGCTGGGCTTCATGCTTAGCTAAAATAAAGCTGTATGTGAGCAGGGAGGTGTTACTCCCGATGTGAGTGAGAAATTATTGAAAGGCTGATGATAAACAAGATATTATAATATTCTGTAGGTTAGCTATTAATATGACTGTATAGGTACATTCATTAATAA